>VYXD01015945.1:185797-196433 GCA_013397195.1 Hylia prasina
AAAAAAAAAAAAAAAGGCTCTAGAAGGAGGTTTTTTAAGAAGCCGTGTACCCAACAGGAACTTTTATTCCAGGGACTAAACCCATTGGATGTTGGTTTGTGATTTGCTGCACTGATGGAGTTGTTCACTTGCCCACCAAAGACTGCAATGGGCTTCAGGCACTCCAGAAACATCTCTGTACAGACTTAATTTGGTGAAGAATACAATAACTGCTTCCCTCAGCCCACTGACAGAGAGGCTGTTGGCTGATCTTGACGAGGGTTGCAGAGGTGCATCCTCCAGGAGAGGGTTTGGGCAGGAGGCTGTGCAGAGCCATTCCTGACTGTCCCACTTCAATTTGCTGCCAGCTTGATCTAAGCCTCTACTGCTGAGTTAGAGATGCTGAAGCACTGCAGGGGGTGTTTGTCTGGAGATTTTATCTTCTGCTTTATTGCAGAGGGTGTCCAGCTGTGTGGAAATTAAGTGGGACTCTGAGCAGCCACTGCTCTTCCCTTTGCACTTCGAGCTCCCTGCTCAAGTTTGGGACTTGAACATTTGGGAATAAATGAGGAATATTCCATCTGTGGCTGCCAACAGAAGTAGGCAGTGGAAGAATATTGCAAAGCAAGATTTCTTGTGACTTTTTACAGCTTTCAAATTGCGGCTTGCTTTGTAATCCGCTGAAATTACACAAATTTCTCCCGTCCAAGGCATTTTTCCTTGTCAGCAGGCAGGATCCAGCAGGTGTCTCCCCACCATCCACAGGGAGCTCGTTAAGCTCCATGATGTTTGTTGCTGTTAATTTGATATGGCACTGCATAAAGGACTGGCCCAAAGTCCACACTGCAGTGTAGCGGAGTGGAAATGATAAAATTCTTCCCTTGTTTGGTAGAGGTTGTCTCCCAACCCTGATTTCAAGTTGTGTCAGCATTAAATGCAGAGCAGCTCTGTAGGAACAAATCTGTAGTGAGCTTTCATTCCTGAAATGAGAAACCATAAACTGCAGTTGTGTGAGTGGCACTATTTTAATTTCCTGAATGCCTTGATGCCTTTTCCCAGGGTTGGGGTTTGTGTGAGGGGTGGGAGCTGGCCACCATTCCCTCCCAGTTTTTCCAGCTGGTGCAGCCTAAATCCATTCTCCTTCCCATGCTGAGAGATCTGATTCCCAAAGCAGCTGCTACACAGCACAGGCAAGTTGGGAAAATCCTCCTGAGAGAGCACGCTTGTGCCATGAAGGTTGGTATTGTTTGGCCTTGACAACATGGCAAATTCTTCATCACATTAATGGGGCTTTTCCTGTCAGAGATGGATTCTAGATATGAAGGTGTCCAGGAGTGATCTGTTCACACATTGATCTATTGAGTTCTCAGGAGAAATTAAATAAAAAAATAAATGTTCCAAAATGATAAATTTGGAGGAAGACTTTAATCAATTATTAATTGATTTTTCACAATAGCATAATGCTTGTAGGGATCAAAACCTAATTTTGACAACATATGCAAACTTTTCCTTTTGAATTTAATAATATATTCTCAATCTGTTGTTCATTAAGATGAACATCTGTGAATTCATTATTTTTTCTCTAAGCTTGCTGCACCACAAACTTAATTTCTTTAACAAATTTTCCAAAGAGCAATCCCATTACAAGCTTAGTTTATAATATGTACAATGACAGTTTTGTTAGCAAGTTTATCTTTTTGTTGTTGTTTTGGGACTTTTTTGGTTAGTTTTTTTTGGTGAGCTTTTTTTCAGGTTTGTGGGTTTTTTTGGGGGGGGTTGTTTGTGATTTTTTTAGTGTGTTTTTATTTTATTTGTGTGTGTGTGTGTGTTTTTGTTGGTTTTGGGGGTTTGGGGTTTTTTGTTTGGTTGTTTTTTTGTCTAATAAGTCTTTGCAGCAAAATCTGTTCTGGGATGGCACAGAGAGTTAGACTAGGGAAAGTGGATAAATCTGATTGAGGAAACTGGCTGCAGAGTTTGAGATGTTGTTAACTCATAAAAATGTACCATAGATTTACCAAAATATGGTGATTCTTAGTTCTGAATGTCCTCTTGCAATCTATAAAAAATAGACATTTCATCCACCTCACTGTTTGCTTCATTTTGTTGCTCCAATGTGGATTTTTAAAGTAATGCAATTGTAAAATTCCTCTCTTGCTAATTTTACATTGCTGTTGAGGTGAAATTGTAACATTTTTCAGTGCACACCATGAAGGAGAAAGAAGAAACGGGTGAAAAATGCTGGTTTTGAACTTTCCAATGGAAATATGTAACACTATTCAGAGATAATGCCTCTAGGTGTTTCTTCAGACACTTTCCAGGCAATGCTGATGCTCTTGCATGGTGCAATTGTAGCTGAACCCTGCCTGCTGAACCCTTCCAGGCACCTTTCTACAGAGAGCTGCCTCTTCTTGCTTGGCTTTTTCTTTTTTTTTCCATAAAGTTAATGGTAAATGAAATACTGATGTTTCAGAGTAGATGGGTTACATGCTGGATTAATTTGACCAGCCCACATTAGGAGAGCACCAAACAGAATTTGCAGCTGCAGAAGATTGTCACCGTGTTCCTGTGTTTAATGGAATAATTTAAGCATAGAGACAGAAAGAAGTCTACACTAAAATGAGTACAAGCACTTTTAAGCAGAAAACCTGTAGCTAATTTTCAATCCTGTAATTGAATTTGCAGGATAGCACATAAATAAACCTGGGCTTTTTTAAAAGTTGGATGCTTTATGCTGCATAACAATGTTTTACTGCCTCATAATGCTTCCCCATGTACTCTGCAGTTCCATTGCAGTGCTGCCTGTCCAAAACTTCACCCATGCTGCAGCCTACACACTATTGTGTCAGGAGGCTTCAGAAATACATGCAAGTAATCCACAGCCTGCTAAATGCCTGCTGTTGATTTGTAATTTGCTGCAGCACGCTCGGCCCTCGGTGCGCGGTCCCTTCTGGATCGCAGCCTGAACTGAGGTGCAGAGCTCCTCTCTTAAAGGCTTTTGGATGATTTTGTGTTTTGCTTCCACTCAAATCACAGAATCATGGAATCACAGAATGATTTGGGCTGAAAGGGTCCTTAAATACCTGGTTCCACCCCCTGCCATGGGCAGGGACACTTTCCACTGTCCCAGGTTGCTCCAAGCCCTGTCCAGCCTGACCTTGGACACTTCCAGGGGTCCAGGGGCAGCCACAGCTGCTCTGGGCACCCTGTGCCAGGGCCTGCCCACCCTCAAAATAAAGAATTTCTTCTTGATATCTGATCTAAACCTGCTCTCTTTCAGTTTGAGGCCATCCCCCTTGTCCTTGTCCTGCTCTTGTAAGTCAGAGCAGCTTTTAACAGGTTTGATTCCAAGCCTGGGCTTTGAAGGGGTTTTTTGCTGTTTTTCTTTTCTGAAACAAAATTCCAACACAATTTCTAATGGTATTAAATTATGTCAAAAATTACGTGATATTCTTTTTAACTTCTTCTGACTTTAGTGAAGCACTTATGCTTAGTAATTAAACAAGATTTTGCAAAGTACTGAGTAAAATGGTGTTAAAAACTTGCCATAAAGACATCAACTTCAACAGCCCTGCCCTTGAACTCACTGCTACCTCACAGACCTGGGTTAGATTGTGTGCATTAAAGATGCAATTTGACAAAAGACTGTGTTTTTTCAACCTTTTTTTAAAGTCAATGGAAGCCAGGGCCACCTGGGTTGAAGTAGAGGACATCAAGCTCATTGTAAGATTGAGTCTTCACTGTAACTTATGCCCTTAACATTTTAGATAATCCATTGATCTCTCTTGAACAGCTAATATCTGTTATAATGCCACATTTCTACATCACCCAAAGTCAATTAAAAGACTTGTATTATAGCTATATTTTAATCAAGACTTACTGGGAAATGGAAGTAAAGAATTGTGCTTGCCTTAATAGTACCATTGGCAAAAAGAAAAGCTGACTGGAAAATCAAATTAATTATCTCTTCTTTATACGTCCTTTATATGCTCACTTTCTTTGTGAAATGAATTTAAATTATTTCTGTACTAAGGAAAAAGGTATTCAAAAACCATGAGAAAAAGTAGATGGATCTTTCTGGACTATTCACTCGGAGAATTAAAGTGTAATTCATTAAATTTTCCTCTATAAATAAGACCTCAGCAAAATACTGGTTGTCATTGAGAGAGGGTGAGTGGACAGTGGCTTTTCACACCTTCCAGACCCACCTACTTATGAGGTTTAAACTTAAGAGGTTCTGCTAAATTTTGAAGGGTTTCAGGACCACTCCTGAGAAGTATTTGCTGCTTTTTGATGTAAAAAAAATAAAATTTAAAAAAGGATATTTTACACATTAAATCATCTCATCCTAAACATGATCTCACATAGTTCTTCAAAGCAAATAGTTTATGGCATGCATGTGAGGGAAGAATTGTCATGGATAGTTGAATTTATTTTGGTTGTTGGTTAGGAAAGCCAAGCCTGAGTTTCTGCTACCACAAATTAAGTATGGGCAAGAAAAAAAAAAAAAAACAACTGCATTGGCAATGAATCTATTGGTCCTGTGACAGATTTGAGATTAAGTTCTTATACTTCCATGACATTTTGAAGTAGACCATTTTTGTTGAGGGAAAGGGAGAGGAAAAGGAAAGGTCATGTCTCTCTTATCAGGCAGTCATAGTCTCCTGTAAAATAGAAATGTCTGTTTAATGTCAGTGAACAGTCCAGATGGAGATTCATGTTGGAGCAAAACATCTACACTTTATCTTATACCTCAAAGTTTACACTACTTAAACCTTGTGATAACAGAATCCTAAGTCATTTTCTGATGGGATTCTTCTGTCATTACACCATGATTCTCCACAGCTGTCCATTTTTTTTTCCTTTTCTCCTCCAAAATCAGCGCCTCTCTGCGTTCCTGACAAACTCATCCTTGTACCAGGTATCTGCAGTCTTGAATGAGCAGCGGAGCTGAGACTCAACTTACTGCGTTAAAATATTTCATGGGGTTTGCTAAGGGTGATTTTTGCAAGTCCTTTTTCCTTCCTGGCTGAATGTACAGACAGAGGAGCAAGAAAATCATTGTTTAAAGTTATCAGCAGGACCACAGTGGTGGTAGAAAGCACAAGGGGAGGAAAGGGAAGTGAAAACATTACCTACAGCAAGTTTGACTTCATCAGTCCTTTGAGCTCTGTAGAAGGAGCAACTTCACTTCTGTATTTTGGTTTTGTTCCATCTCCTCCTCTGTCTTATGACTCTACTTCTGGCATGTGTATGTTTACCTAAGGGATTTATTTCAAAAATACATTGCTTGAAAGCTTTCCTTCAGTGATAAAATAAGAAAGATTCTGTTTTCTCTTAAACGATACAAAAGTGGAAAGGAAAAAAAAAATATATTGTGGGCAGCCCTGATAGTTTAATGGCAGTAATAAGAGCAACAGCTTTTACTTCATTACTCTGTGGAATTACGGTTCTGAGCTGCTACTTTTGACCACCTTAAAATAAAAAGGATTTAAGTGCAGACTGCCTTGAGGTTAGATGTGTGAATATGCATTTGAGGGGTTGTATACATGGGGGCCTGGTGGAAAACTGGGCAAAACTGAACCACCTACAGATGAACATGCTCAAAGGAAGTTTTGATATCACCAGAAACTAAACTCATTTTAGCAGACAAGTGTGGTTTTTGTCTGCGTGTGTGCACGTGCCAGGGTTTTTAATTAGCCATGTCTTTTCCTCACCATGCCCTTTTACATAAGGAATATCCTTCAAAGAAAGATACACTTTTTAACAGCTAAGACTTTCACGTTATTTCTGGCAATAATTGGTGAATATTATTTAATAAGTGATGATTGAAATAACTCTTTCACAGAAATTACCTATTACGGAATTTCTGAAGTGATGGCAAATTATATTGCATTGCATATTCATACAGTTTAATTTAATACTATATTTAATGTGAAATGTGACATTAATTGCTTGTAAATAGTTTTTTATATTCTAGATGCAGGTTTAAAATAATAAAAATATCTGTCATATCAGGAATAAGGACCTGGCCAAACACTTCAATCAGTCAATGTCCTTGTTACTATTAGGTACGTTGGCAAACCAATGACCATTTGAAAAGAGGGAAGTTTGGGTTATTTAGTCAAGCAGGGATTTAATTACATGTCAGTCTGAGGTCTGATGGAATAAAGCAAGTGGCGGCAATGTTTTGGCAGCTAAGATCCCAGGAAAAATAAACACAAGCAATTAGTTTATGTTCTCTTACTCTCTTCAATTTTTCTTCACTTGTACCTTCCCCTTAATTTCCTTCTATTTCCTTTGCTTTTCTGTGGTCCCTCCATGTCACTGCTTCCTCATCCTTCTACCTATGGTCATTTTATGTTCTTTCACTTGTCAGGACTGATTCTCATTTCAGTCCTTTCCCTCTACCTTCTGCACTTGGGGTTCATTTTTCACGCTCAGAGCAGTACTTGCCCTGATTTTTCAGGCATTCTCATAAGCCCTTGGAGGGTTTCTTGCAGAAAGAGAGGACGTGGAGCAACCCATGGTGAGCCAAAAAAGAGAGATGGTCCTATCTGTGGAGCACAGGTCACAGCAGCAAAGTCAATTTTGTATAGACAGGCAGCTTTCAGTGTTTTGTCCCAGATTCCTGGAGTTCCTTCTCTTTGGAACTCTGGAATTTTGCTTCCTTCCAATACTTCCTTGTTAGGAGCAGCGAGTTGTTCAAACCTGTTGTGATTTGCTGTCATTAGTTTGATTTTACATTCCTTCCCAGATCAAAACATGTAAATGTCTCTGGGTCTCTTGGAAAGCTTTAATCTCATAAAGTAGGTTTTATTGAAGAGTTGTTGTTTTTTTGACATTCGTGATAAGTTTGATAATTGCATTAATAATTATTCTTTCATGTTTGCTATTTACAACCAACAAAGCATCTGATTCTGAACCTCAAGGAGAAATCAAAATAACAGTGGAGTCAAAGCCCTGGCAGCAATTGAAAGGAGACACGGTTTGTGTCGAAAAGAAACAGTTGAGTTTGAGGAGGGAGGGTGGCTCTGGGCAGCTCTGCTGGTCACTGCCACAGGGTGACAGGGGACAAGGTGTGTTCCAGATGCAGCAGATTCCCTGTGATCCCCCAGCACAGTAACGTTCTTCCATAAACTAATCAATTTCTGCCCTAAGTCCCTTGAGAAACTATTTAAATAACTGCGAGCTTAGTGTGTCTCTGTTTTCAATTTACAGAATTTATCACTTCACCTCTGGGTTTATAGTGGGGATGTGCTGAATCCGAGCACTTCAAAGGAAATTTAGCAGTTGGAGTTCCTAATAAATCTTTAGCTTGCCCATCAGTATAATTTGTATTAACATGTCCATTAAAGGTTTGCTTACAGCTTGGAGACTTCCTCCAGGAATGCTTCAGAAAATTGAAATAAGGGGAAAGCAAACAATAACAATATTCATAATTTTATATCCATTAAAAGCTCAGACAGTATTTAAACAACAACAACAACAAAAAGTATTTCTTACTCGCAGCATAATTAACCAAGTGCTTTTCAACTCCCAAATTATCTTGCATCCTTGTCTCTCAAGCTGTGAATTATTGGAAAGATTGGACCCACTCCTTGTCCTCTTCCTTTCATTGTAATTTGGAATTTTGTGCTCTTCTTATAATATCAGGTCTGCTCTGTTGCTTTTCACTTTTAAGTATGCTAAACATTTAGCTCATTAAAAAATTTAGTTCTAGTTAAATTCTATTTGTCTTACCTAAAAATTTAGCTGTGACAGGCAAGCATGTGATGGATTGTAAAAGCTATACTTGAATGAGATTATATCCATCTCATGTCTAAGATTTTTGTTTAAAAAATAAAAGGAAAAGCTTGGATTGGTTAATATTACTGTTGGGGTTTTTGATTTTGTCTTTGATTTCTTTTTCTAATTCTGTCTCTCTCGTGGATGGATGCTCTTGCTGTTAGTGTAGTGTTTGGAAATTGAGAGCTTTAAAATATACTGTCTAATTGAGTTAGTATTTGAAATCCATATAATTTTAATTCTTTGTTTGGTTTTGGTTTTGTTTTTGTTGGGTTTTTTGTTTGGGTTTTTTTTTGTTGTTGTTATTTTGTGGGTTTTTTGTTTTGGTTTGGTTTGGGGTTTTTGGTGGCTTTTGGTTTGGTTTGGTTTGGGTTTTTTTGGTGGTTTGTTTTTTTGTTTTTTTTCCCCTAAGGCTCATGACACGCTGAAAAAAATCTGCTTTGTTTAAGTTCAGAAATGTTTTGATATACTTCCATTTGGGACCCAAAGCTCATGCCCAAACATTCTTTCTAGCTTTTTTTCATCTTTCATTTCATGTCGGGGGTAGGACAGTGAAAATGGCCCATCACTTTCTCCGTGCTGGGAAGCCGAGGAGATGGGGAGAGCTGACATTGCTCTTTGGGAGAAATACCAAAATTTTAAGGATTTCCAATGGAAATGGGAAATGTGTGCTACGTTTTGATTGACAGATCTACTGAATTTTAGCATCAGTAGCCACATAGAGCCAGGCTCAGTCATGGGTCGAGCATCTCCCCACCCTCACACTGTGCCTCTTTATCCCATCAGCTCCATAAAAGAACCCAAACATGCCTGGCTTTTGCTTAATGCCAGATAATCTTGTAGAGGTTTTCCATTCAGAATTCCAAACGTCTGTAGGCGTGGGACTTTTCTGATACGCTTTCCATCCCATCCTTTCACCATGTTATTAAACATGTTTCCTCCTTCCCTGCAACCGCCTTGATTATTTTCTGTTTTGTCATAAAATATTTGCTTAGTAACAGGCACAGGAACTTGGCAGTCATCTCCGTGTTTCTGCCTTTGATTGTGAGGAGCTTTGAACCCGTACACAACATTTCACAATTCAGAGGGGAAAAGTAAGCCTGGCAGTTGATTTCCAGCTTTTAACCACCATGCGGAGCAAAATATTTGTTTACAGTTATCACAGTTCCATTGTCCTCCAGAATGTAGGAAATAATAATGCCTAATCAGATACTCCTGCAATTCAGAATCTAAAGTTGTCTTGGCTCCTACAAGATTGGCTTTAACCTTTATCTTGCAGATTCTTTTCTCCTGTTTTCCTCACATTTTTAATGGCAGGGGAAAATGAAGACACTTTTGCATTTTTCTGACTGAAGCATGGAAGGTTTTATTGCCAATCTGTCTGAGTGGAGTTAATGAGAGTATCTATCAACCCTAAGCTAGATATTAGCAATATTTATCAAGAAGTTCATTTTTCACATGGAGCTAACGTTACTTTTGAACCATCTGCTATTTTTTTCCCAGAATTCTGCAGGGAATGCAGAAAACTGCAGGGAATTTGCTAGAAAAGCAGCAGTTTGTGATGTGGGGATGGCACGAGATGGAGCTGCAATGTCTCAGTCTCTCTGGAGCACCCTGGGGCCTTTGAGTAAAGGCAATTTAACACAGAATCATGGTTGAGCTTGGAAGGGACCTTGCAGATCATCTCATTCCAACCCCCTGCCATGGGCAGGGACACCACCCACTATCCCAGGTGGCTCAGAGGATCCAGCCTGGCTTTGGATGCCCTCAGGGATGGGGCAGCCACACCTTGTCTTGCCAATCTCTTGTTTGACAGCTTCTCCTTTGTAGCCGGCTCTGATCCAAGACCACAATTTAGCCAGAGATAGGGAAGGAGTGTTTTGTCTTTGCTTTGTTTAAATTTCTGCATAACCAAATGTTAACATCAGGACAGGACTTTTTGTATAAAATGAAAATTATGCAGCCATGCAAATAAAAATCAGCTAATGCCAATAGCTGGGTTTTGTGTTTCCATGTCATATCCTGTCGCTGTGTGTTTTACAAACAGCCTTCAATTGTCCTGTGCTCCCCTTTTTCCATGGGTGGGCCAGATTTCTTTCTCTCTGAATAATTATCTGACATATGGCAGCCCCTGATAGTGTTTCAGACCAATATAAATGAGTGGAGCAGCTCTGGGTGTGCTGGGCAGGAATCTGCTTTTATAGGAAATCCATGAGGCCCTGAGTGTTCCCAAATTGCTGAGCAGCTCCTGCCTGTGCCGTGGAGGGTTGCAGATTTGATGGTTTGGGAATGCTGGACCTACGATGGATATATTGTATATGATCAAGTTCTATGATGTGGAAATTTCAGGGAATAAATTTGGTATCTTTGTATCAAGTTTTTCCCAGAGGGATCTATCAAGATGGAATAAATGTTTTAAAAATTGGGTTTTTTTAACTTTTGAGAACTCTGAAATAGAAGAGGTAGAAGTTTTCTCTTTTTGTTGTGGAAATGTGTTTAGGATTTATTGGATAAATTAACTACTTTTAAAGTTAGAAAACCAAACAAGTGCTTTAGCTTAATTGACGTTTGCCTTCATTTTAACCGATTTTGTTTGCACAAAATGCTTTAAAAAACTTGATTTGCAGAAGGGATAATTTGACTTGGTAAAAATGAAACTGTTTTGAAATGCAGTTTTCTGATTCTTCCCTAACTACTGATCTTGGAGGCCTTTTTCTGTGATTTGCTGTGGGTAACTGCAGACAAAATTCCATTTCTTGACATGTTTGTACAGGTCAGGTCATAAATGCATCTCAGTTTGAATCCTTCCAGTGTGTTGTGCAGGTTTAGCTTCCCTGAGTCTGTGATGTCTTTAGGATTTTTTTTTTTTTTT
>VYXD01015945.1:202049-238336 GCA_013397195.1 Hylia prasina
TGGATCTGTTCATCTGTTCATAAATTTTAGGACTTAAAGAACTGCAGAACATTTTGGCCAGAAGTACATGACCACCTTTCTCAGAGTGTGTCTAATGAGAACAGTCACAAGAACATCTTTTTCCCTTAGATGAACCCCATTACTGATGAGAAGAGGAAAGATATTCCTCTTCATTATCACATCACACTTCAGAATTCATAAATAACATTATTTTCAGAAAGATTTTACTGTATGTCCAGGGCTGTGTTAAGGAGTTGGGTCTGTAGAAGTCTCTAGAAGATTTCTGCCTTGGTTTAGGCTCTGGCATTTTAAGACCCCTATTCTTGCTGTGCTTCAGGTTCAATGAAGATAACACTGATTTCTCTTCAGGAAGGAACATTCTGATGAAGTCTTTGGAAATAATTTCAGGACATAAATTGCTTCTAAGGGAGCATTAAATTTAGGCATTTAAAATCCCTCACAGTAACATATAATAAAGAAAATAATAGTAATAAATTTCTCCATCTCATGCATTTAATTTTTAATACAAATTTTCTATTACCTAAAACTTTTTCAAAATAATATTCTGTAGATTCTGGCAATTATGTTGAGGCTGAACTGAATGTTCCAAGCTAATTTTGTTCCCTTCTTGTACTGTATACCAAGTAGCTGCAAAAAAAAAAAAAAGTAGTTTTCCTATTCCAGAGGCTGTTAACAGAGTATTTGTTGCCATAATTTGAGAAAAGGAATTAGACTACTGTTCCATAAAAAAAAAGGAAGATCCCTGACTTGTAATGAGCAATCCCTAGGACTGTGCTTGTGTTGGTTTCTATCCCCATGATCAGAACTGTCTGAGGTCATAAAACCTTTGGATCAGGTCCTGCAGAAACAGAGCATAGGTGCGGTTTAGGTTTTGCATAAGTTTTTTCAGAATGCTTTATCTTCCCCAAAATCTGTCCCCTTTGAGTTCAGTGTGCTTTATTAGCATGATGTGGGCTGATCCCTGTGCGATTTCTTTAGAAGCACTAGAGCCAATTCTGTCCGGGGGTGATGAGAGGGGAAGCACAGAACTGAGCACTTCTGCAGGGCAGTACCTGCTGGAATCTTTCACACCTGTCAGACCATTCCCCCGAAGGCAGCCTGTTGCTTTGCCACCACCCCCACACAAATAATAAATAATGTGAAATTAGCCAGACAACAAAGAGATGGAAAGCGCAGCAGAGCGCGGTGAGCGCCGGCGAGGGCGGGCGGCCGTGCTCTGGCATGAATTGAGGGAAGAGCATTCCAGAGGACACCTGGCAGGGCCAGGCTTAACCAACACATCCACCTGACAAATTTCACCTCCCTTTCTGCTCGTCTGCAAGCTTTAGTCGCTGTGAATTTCCTCTCCTAAATTACCTGTGCAGTATTTCCTGCAGTCTGATGGCAGCTGGTAACTGGCTCGCGTGTTCAGGTTTCCTCATTAACTTTTCAGGTTTCAGGTTCCCTCATTACCAGCACTGCCTGGCTGCCCACTGAGTTAAATGCTCCAAGTTTTGTAATGCCAAGCAAAATCTACCTGCAAGGAGGCAAAGACCCCATACCAGAATTAGGTTTGCATCCAGAATCCTTGCTTCTCTTGGCACAGAGAAATAAAATTCCTTGTCCAAAATGCTGGCAGTCATGTTTGCAACTGAGAAAAGGAATTAAGGAAGTGATGGCACAGTGATGAATCCTTGTCAGACTGATCCTGATTTGACTGGATATTACATGGACTCATAGTCATATAATGTTACTGAAGAGATGCAGATGTTTCATTCACATTAATACTGAATTTCCCCCAGGCATTTGGTTTGTACTAGGGTGCTGTCCTAGCATGATGGGATGTTATCCCTTTTAGTTGTATTTCAGTCCTGGTATTTATGGGAAAAATTACAGGGATTCAGTTTCTATTCATTTACTCTTATAAAGGTCATTTGTTATGATCTAAGGCTCATTTATATTATTTAAAAATAATTAAAGGTGGACATATGTGCAGACAACTGTCCTGGTGAGTCCTGAGAAGGTGGCCTGAGAAGGTGGCCACCATGTCAGACAAGTTGTGCCTGTGATGATGCTGCATTGTTTGCATTGCTGTTAAAAGAAATAATAGGCCATGAATGGATATCTAATTATACTTTTATTTTTTGGCTTTCTATCACCCCTTCGTTATAACCTATGGCAGGTCCAGTGATATGTATTTTCTTTTTATTTTCTCTCAGAAATAATCTTTCCATGCTGTTTCTAAATGGTCACTGTAAGAAAATTTGTGGATTTGGAAAGGTAACTGTCTTGTGCTGGGTATCAACACACGCTGAATGTTAGGAGCCATGTCATGCACAGTTGTCTGTCACATCCCAATCCATTTTTCAGTGCTGCAAGGGAGGTGTGAGCCCTGCTGAGCTGGAGTGGCAAGCGTGGTGTGAGACTATTGACTGGGAGAGAAGCACATTTTTGTTCTTCCTTTTCCAGCGCCCCGTCATCCTCTCTGCACCCTCCCGCTGCTTTTCTGCAAACATCGCCACTGTTCACAAAGCAAATTAAGTTTTCAAGTAGATTTTTCAACTTTTTTTTTTCACATTGGCTTTAAGTGGTGGAGGAGGTGAAGTAATGAAAGCCCCAGACACCACAGCCTATGGGCTGCCTGCAGAAACAAAGGGATGGACTCAGGACTGCTCTGCTCTGGTCTCACTTGGAGCTCCAAAGGTTGGAGTGTGTCTTGGGTTGCAATATGTAACCAAAAGTGTGTATTCTATTTTCCTTCTGTTGGACCTCCTTGGGGAAGTTGTTTTCTTTATCTCTTGTATAACCCATCCCCGATAACCCCAGGGGATGGGGCAGGTGCCTTCTGTCAATGGGCAGCTGTTAAAGCAGCTGGGGCAGTGTTCTCATCCCCCCCAGGACCCACCCTCCCTCCAGGGGATATCTGCTGTCCATGGGCCATCCAGGCTCACTGCAGGGCTGAGACAATCCCATCATCCCACTGGGAGAGGCTCCACNATTTGTATTTTTAATATTCCAATATGAGAACTCCTACTCCCATATCTTTGCCTGAAAGCCCCTTAATTGCAAAATTATAACAATTCGGAGGGAGAAGGTTGACCTTCTCCATTCCAAGGGAAGCTCCAGCTTTCCCTGGCAGACACCTGTCTTTCCAAACCAGGACAGAGTGATTCTGCCTTGACTCCAGCGCAGTGCTTTGGTGATGGAACTCCTTTGGTGCTGGAGCTCCATCTCATTAGTTTCACCACCTCTTCTTGCTGCAGCCTGTCCTGACAGCCTGAACAGGGTATTGATTAAGGGCTTAATTCACGTTTTGTCACGTCTAATTATATTTTTTTGGCTGGGTGCTAGATTTCAAGGCACTGGGTTTGCAGCAGCCTCCAACAAACAGAGGGGTGATTATAACTTGAGTGAGCTGTTTGCTATAGATTCTGACTATCAGCTATCAAAATTAGTATTCATAAAGAGTTTGAGAAGGAAAAATTTTCAGCCTTTTGAGATACCTGTTAAGAATTCAGATCTTATTTTCATCGTGAGTACATGGCTGCTTCTCATCTTCCCTTACTCACATTGCTGCCTGTGAAAATTTGGGAGGGGCTTTGAACAGCAAAACCCCACAAAATTTGATGCAGAATTGGCACAGAGGCAGTAACTGTGTTTCTGAGAGAGATGGTAAGAGCACACCTTTGAGAATGAGAGATGAAGAATTAACCAGGGGCAAAGGTCCTATTGTACTAATTAAATTTAATTACATTTATACGCGCATCAGCACAGCTAATTCAGTTTTCTTGCTAGTTTTTTTAATAGTGTTTACATGGTTATAGAGTGTTCATTGCAGTGAGGTGCTAAAGTTTCCTTGTTATAGTATTCCAATTTTTTTTTCTTTCTGAAGCTAAACAGGTATTTCTAAGCGCATTCCAAATAATCTTAAATTACATATTTTAATTAATCTGGGAAACATACTAAACCCAGATATTTAGGAAGAAGGAACAACATTATTTAACCTTGTAAGGAATGAGATCAATATTGCTCTTTTCCAGTTTCTCAGTTTAGTTTCTCCATTCCACTTTCTGAAAAGAGAGCTGATGTAGGGTGTGGGCAGAGGTTTCATGTGACAGTTTTTTCATAGTCACTCAAGTGAGTAAGCATCTTTCCCAATTGCTTCCACAAACATGCTCTTGCACATTGCCACTGGTACTGGTTTGTTGCATCCAAATCACAGAGGTGGTTGCTTGAATCCTCCAGTATTTTCAAGTCAAAATCCTCTTGCTGTACAAGCACAGGATTTTTGTTAGTCTAACTCAAGTCTTAGTGGTCTAAAGAATTTTTATTGGTTATAATGTTACTTACACTTATAATTCCAATTATATTCAGTTAAAATTAATAAATGCCAGATTTCTTTTATCTGCCTCTCTCTCAGCTGTTCTGTTGCTTTTATACTCCCTCACTGCTAAGTGTTTTCATTCTGGAGAGAGGTGAGAATGCCTCAATCAGGAGCATTCTGATCCTTTCACAGAAATGTGATGCTGATGTGTTTTTCTTCCTCACCCTTCACCAGAGTCAGAGCCACCTTTTCATGCTTGCTAAATATCCTCCACCTTGCTCTTCGTATGACTGCTCAGGCCCACATTTATTATATGCAGTGTCTTTTACATGTTGGATACTGGTTCTTCCTTCCCCCTGTTAACCCTGAAGCTCCCAGGGCTGCATTCACCACTGAAGGGACGGGATTTATGGCTCTGGTCTCTCCAATATCACCCTGTGCCTGCTGTTTCAGGGCCTCTACCTCAGGTCATGCCCTGCCTGCACTCTTCCTCTGTGCTGCACTTCATCTGCAGCCAAAGACAGTTCATCTTCCCCAGAATAACTGTGTGTGTTGCTGTTTATTAGTTTCATATACTTTTATGTGTCTCTATAAAACAGTAGCTTTTTCCCTGAACCAGCAGCTCAGAAACAGTTGTGCATTTCTGAGAGTGGCTGCTCCAAGCAGACAAACAAGCAGAGCAAACACAGCCCAGCCCAGCAGGGCACGTCCAGCAAAGCCTGGCAGCACCTGAGCTCTGAGCTGAGCTTAGCACAGAGCTTCTGCCCTGTTCTGAGCAGTGGCAGCACCAGATTTATAGACTTCCTAGGCTTTATAGCAAAGGAAAAACGGGAGTTAGTCGCAGTTTTATTCCCTGCAAGCATATCACAAAGTAAACCTCTCTCTTTTCTCTTTCACTGCAGTAAGCTGAAACTCTGAGCTGTCTTTTAGCTTTTTGCAAACTTAACCTTGTAACACCACCAGTCCTGCATCCCCAGGCTGGTACCTGCAGCCACAACTCTTGTTTCCTTCATGCCCTTTGCTGTGCTCATTTTCCTTACCTGGGGATGAGTCCTGAAAGGTTCCCAACAATGGGATATCTGAACACTAAAAATAATAGTTGATCTTTCTTGCTAATGAATCACAGGGATGAAATGTATATTTGTGTGCTTTCCCTGCATCCTTGAATGTTCAGTTTTGGGCAGAGGCACTAGGGCTGTGTGTGGTGAAGATGTTGAGCACAGAGTACACAGAGAGGGAAGTCTGAGCTCTGACTAATTTGCAGTGAGCATTTGTAAGTATTTCCATGTATTAATCACACCCCCTGTGATTTTCTGCACCTATTTTTTCCATCTCTTCCTTGATTGCTAATCAAATTGCATATAGAAATGTTTTCTTGAGGAATCTCAGTCTCTGGGCAGTCTCTATATGTGCTTCACTACCAAAACATGTAATTTGATCACTGTGTCTGTATAATAGAACTCATCTTTTAGAAGCTTGAAAGCATTCCCCTCTGCGTCAAAGGCTAAATATTCCAGAGTCTCTTAAGTGGACTCATCCCCCAAGTCTAAGGAAATAAATGGAACACTGATTTGGTAGTTTTAAGGACAATTTAAATAATCACAGTATCCCATTTCATAAACTGTGTGCTGCCACAGTCTTCCCTGTATTGATTTTCATGTTTGGAAATGTTCTTGTGGGCTCTGTGTCCTTGTGGCCAGGGAGGACGAGGAGTTCCTGGGATGCATGAGGAGGAGTGTGGCCAGCAGCTCACGGGAGATGTCCTCCCCCTTTGCCCCTGCCTTGGTGAGGCCACATCTGGAGCACTGTGTCCAGTTCTGCCCCTTCCAACCCCAGCCNTTTGGCAAGCTCTCTAGAAATCTGACGGATTAGAATGGGTCAATGATTCTGTAAAAGTGAGATTTGAGGGAATAATGAGGAGCACGTGTGAGCGGAGTAGGGGACAAAATGAAGCTATTCATCACATCTCCTGTGATCTCAGTCTTAGACCCAAGTGAATAATAACCCTTTTTGGAGCTAAACTGCCAGCCTGTCCCTAAAATAGTCCTGGTTTTCTTCTTGAGTTACCTGTAGCTCCTGAGAATCACCAGGTGCTATTTCTGTGCTCCTGCCGTGGCAGTGGAGATGTGACACCAGCTGGTTTTGTCCCCTGTTTGTCGCTCTTGTGCTTTGCCAAAGGTCAGGCCCCGAAGGTTTCTGCTTAACTTTGGAGCCTGTTTTCTGATGCTGTACCAAGGCAAATTGTCTGTTTAAGCACTGTCTGGAATAGGTTGTCTTTTGCTTACAGTGGGCTGACTTGAGTCACAGTCTGCAATGAATAATGAATGCAAAGGAGAGGTTGCAGTTCAGTCACAAATTATTATTTACACAATTACTGCTGACTTCTCGTCAGCACTTGCAAGTGCCACATCAGCTCTTGAAGGAGTTAGGAGATTGCTTAATGAAGATTCATTTATTAAGATGCATGACTGGCCAATATACTGGTCATCACAATGATTCTGGGACTAGATCAGAGTGTGAGCAACTTTTGCATAGCTGAGGAGTGAAAAGCAGCTAAACTACTTTGGGCAACTTGTGGAGTAATTTTATTATTATTTTTTTACTCTTTGTATTAAGAAGTAGCTCATTCTTTCCTTCATTTCTTCTTTAAAAGCTTTGAAATGAAGAAATGTTGCTATATGATAATTTTTAAAGTAGGACATTGTATATTAATGCCGGAAGATATTGCACAATTAATCCTTAAATTTTCATTTCATATGGTAAAACCCACTGCAATTCCCTCCACACAGGCAGATTTAGTCTGCTCCAAGCTTTGTGTTTCTGACAGACAAATTATATAGGAATGTCAAAAGTGCAAAAAACAGAATAAATACATCTGAAAATAGAATGTCTAACAGATATTTTATTCACAGGCATGGACCAGTGTCACCTAATCAGGGGGGATAAATGTCTCTTTGAATGTAAACAGTTTATGGGTATAAATTGAGGTTATGTTGTGCCCCACCCTCATATATAAATCTCTTTTTTTTCTCTTTTTCTCCTTAATAAACATTATCTAATTGCTCAGAGGTAAGTAGTACATGCACATGGTTTAGGCACAAGGTATTTTCTTGTCACTGCTACAGTCATCCTTGTGTGCACTCACCTTCTTTCACATCATTTCTGCTCCGAGGAAAATCCAGGGAATACGTTTGGCTTTATGGAACAACTTAAAAATAGGTCCAGGTGTAATCCAGGTGTTGTAAACAAGGGAATCTGGGGGCTCCTGAGTCACCCATGGTGGGCTCAGTGCCCTCCTGAATTTCCATTCTGTTGAACTTAAAAACAATCAAACAAACAAAGCAAAGAAGTAACCACCCACCCCAAACCACCCTGGATGTCCAATGCTTTATTTTCCTGGATGGGAAAACTGTCATTGATTGTTTGACTCAAGTTTTGAGCTGGCTGAGATAACACAAATCATTACACTTTAAGCTATAAGCTGCAAAAATTGAACTTTCTGCCTCTGGTGGGGGCATCTCAGTGGGAACCTTTTGTCAGATGTTAGCTTGCACAGAGGAGACATTGACTGGGCAACTTTCCATTGCTGGAGTCAATTGTCTGCTCCTCTCTCACTTCTCCAAATTGATCTGGTTTTCAGCTTTTTCTGCAAAGGCGCTCCCTTCGAGTGCAGGTGGGAGCTTGGGCAGCACGTGGCAGGGGCTGTGGTGGGTTTCTGAGCTTCAGAACAGACCCATGAGGGAGAAAATCTACTTTGGACTGCCTTGGCAACCAACAAGTGCCACAGATATTCCAGTTCAGGGGCACTCCTTGAAGGAAGCCAAAGGAGGGAGGTTAATGCCCACTGTCCCTGTCTCGTGTCTCTGTCTTGTCCTGTGGAACAGGAGTCTGGAGGTGATGATCAGCCAGCACTGACAGCAGAATTTGACCTTTTTGGGTTTACTGTGTTATTTTTAATGAACTTAGCATTTTGCAAATTTCCCTTAAATAAAAAAAAAGGGGGAAAAAATCTGTTTGCTTGTTTGCATTAATATGCGAGATCTCTACCAGCTGTAATGGAAAATATGTCCAAAATCACACTGGGTTTCAGTATTTTTTGTTCACTGAACCTATGAGAAAACCAAATTAGTTTTTTCTTTTTTTGTGGGTATTATCAAGAGTCTTCTTAAAATAGTTTAGAAGTCAAACTATCTAATGATATAATTGTTTTGGATGAACAAAACAATACAAGTTTGAGGGCACAATGCTTTCAGCTGTCTGGGAATTAGCTTGATCTATTCTAATTCCTGTTTTGAATTTAATTATGATATCACTAAATATTTGCAGAGGTTATCCCAGAACAAACAAATAAGCAAATTAAAAATGAGTTTGGTTGAAGTTTTCTTTTGGTTTTGTTTGTTTTGCTTTTTTTTTGTGTGTGTGTGTGTGGTTTTTTTTGTGGGGTTTTTTTGGTTTTGTTTTGTTTTGTTTTGTTTTTGTTTTGTTTTTCTTTTAGGGTTTTTTTGTTTGTTTTTGGTTTTGTTTAGTTTTGTTCTGTTTGCTCTCCTGGGGGGACTGCTTTTGGCTCTTTAAAGGCTTTAAAATGGCCGAAGAACTTGGTTAATCCATGTGCTGCTCGTGGTGAGATGAAAAAGAACATGGCATAATTGAAGAAAGGCTGGTGTGAGAGCTAATGTGGTTTTCAGGAGCCTGTTGAGAAAATCATGCCCAGCAGTGTGACTCCACAGCAGCTTCTTGCAAGCACTGGGAGGGGAATTAGTTCTTTGCCACCATCCTCTTATCCACGAGGCACTGAGGGCTCCTGGCCTGTTGCTGTGGGAAGAGGAAGGGTTTATAGATGGTTTTGCACAGGTTGGTGTTAGGGATGAGGCAGAATGTCTGGTTACCTGCGCAATAACTCAAACTAAACACATAATCTGCTGAGGTAAATCTGCTGTTCCCTCTTTCAGAGCTGCTGTTTTCAATGCTCCAGTTGCTCATGAGGGAGTGTTTGTGTCTGGAGCTGTAGCAGAGTGCTGTCAGGGATGCAAGCTCGGACAAAATCAACCTTTCCAGGAGGACGTGATGCCTCGTGGCTGATTTTGATTTGCATTGATTTGGCTGTGTTGTTGTTTGATTACCTCCAGGCTGGTGTTGGAAATGTGGGCTTTTCTGTTTGATCCCCCATTAGGCTCTTTCCTCCGTGTCCTATTGATACCTGCCCCAGGCAGCTCCTCTGGCCTCCCACTGCATGCAGCTCCTTCCCTCCCGCCTCTGCTACTGCAGAAATTAACTGGAAAAGATTTGGTGTGGGCCTGGAGCTGGGCAGAGCCCTGCTGTTCTGGTTGTGTCTCTAAAATAAATGGCAATAAAACATTTCAGCATTCCTTTAATTCCTGTCACGAAGCTTCATGGAACTTCTGTGACAGCATTCCTGAGGAAGCTCTCAAATGCTGCTGTAGAGCAGGGCTTTGATTAGAGAGTCTTCTGGAAAATACTTTGGTCATTTTCTGTTTAATGCTCTTTGTTTTGGTGTTTTAATACAAGTTACATCAAGGCTGATATAGGAAAATCACTGACTACTTCTCTCATAATGTTTTCTTTGTGAAGGGAAACTTAAAATTTTAAATGATTTCCCCTTTTTGTCTGACCTGGTTTTGCCAGTGGCAGCCTGTTGGGAGTCAAGCTGTAGCCCTGTTTTGTATATCTTCAAACTGGTCGCTGTTACCGTGTTTTAGTTTATGAATTATGGATATTTTTTTTTTCAGGCTTTTATCACTCATTTCATTCAACAATTATTTGGAGGAGGCAGGGCTGGGGGAGAGGTGTGGATCGAGTTAGCCATGTCCAGGTAACACACCTGTCAGAGTATGGTGGCGTTGCTTTGGAACATTTTAAAAGCTTGAACAGATTTGAGATTGACTTGCTGACAGGAGCACCCATGCTTCTAATGTAAGTCCTGAATTCTGGTGCAGAGCTGATAAGTTGTTGGACAGGACAGATTTCAGGCTCCCCCAAAGCTCAGGCTGCTCTTGTGGAATGAGGGGCAAACTCTGGTGGGAGCACTGCTGTCAGTGCAGCTGCAGAATGGGAAAAAGACACATTTAAAGGTGATAGCAGATAATTGTTATGGATCAATCTTAAGCTTCATGAACCTGCAGAGCATTTCAGAAGGAACTTTGCTTGTCAAGGCATCCCTTCCTTAGCCACGGGTTTCTCAGCTCTGATTTGAAGATTTCCATTAATGAAGTTGTCTGTTCCTCACAGATGGAATCAACTGCAGAACACATCTTCTGCAGTCACCAGGTTCAGTCTGGTTAGAGCAGATAAGATCATTATTGTTCTATCACTTAGCTCACAGAGCTTTAGTGTTAGATGATGTTGCTCATAGTGGTTTTTAATCCATCTGGCTGCACTGAAACAGGCTCCATTACCTCTCAGTGGATACCTGCTGGTATTGGCCAAATTACTCAGAAAACATTTTATAGAGTCACTTTCTTTCAGGGTTGATATTATTTTAAGTGATGTTGTAGGTGCTTGTATTTATGTGCATTACTTTTGCGAAAAGCACATGCATCATTCCCAGTTTGGGGCAGTCTGGGGTAGTTTATTGAAATGTAAATGATTTACTTTGGTATATTTGGTGAGAGAATAGCTTTTTCTCTGGGCAAGCATGCTAGATGGAGAATGTAAGGTGTGATTGCAACTTGCCTAACAGTGTCCCTTCCATCCAGGACTCTTGATTTCATTTTTGGATTCTGATGGTGACACAGCATGAGAATCAAGTCATGAGAATCAAGAGGGCATAGCCATTTGTGCCTTGGTTTGTGGCTTTGTGAGCTGTTTTAGCAACCGTCTTTTCTATTCCTTTCTTCTGAAATGGAATTCATATTTCTAAAGCCCATTCAAGTATTGAATGATGTACATGTACAAAATACTATTACACTTTAGGCTGTTTTTCACATTTCTAACATCTGTTGTCAGGCTGGGGCGGTTGTACATTTGTATTGCTGGGAGAAGGAAATTTACTGAAATGCAAAACCCATGGGATGTAAAAACACTTAATGTCTACCTGGAAAGTGTGGGAGTACATCACTGATAAGGAACTTTGCACTTATGCTGATAGGATGATGCGCTCGTGGACTGGCAGGCAAATTATCAATTGGAACTTTGGTATCTGTTGTTTGTCTTCTCTTTCTTCTGTGAGTCTGGGGGAGTCTGCTGGGAATTGGACTGTAGTCACTACCAAGAGTGGACTTACAGTCTTTAACTGTGGGGGGGAAATGGGGAATTTCTTTGGAAGCAGGGATGTAAACAAGGCAGAGAGGGAATGTGTTGGCTGGTCTAGAGGGCCAGCACGAGGGCATGGAACACAAGAGGAAATTATCTCCTCCCAGCTAGGGAAATTACAGCCACATCTGCCTGATGTCTTCCATTAGAGATCTCAGCTTTAGCCATTACTTCTGTTGTGAAACAAATGAACACGTGCTGGTCCTGAGTCCCAGAGGCAATTCCAGGGATGAAGGCGAAGGAGACCAAGTCCTGCTCTGGATCCCCTTTGTTTCACAGGAACACAGAATGAAATCTGTGCTGATTTGGACTGTGTTCATCTGAGATGTGACAGGACATTTCTCTAGCATTTCCCTGTCTGTGTGTCAGGTATCTACAGCAACACAGCCCAAGTCTTTTGAACTTCTGGGAAGAGGCAGCTGGTGTGCTCCAGGCTGCAGTTTTGCTTCTGGTTTCTCCAAGAACTGCTTTGAAACCAAAGCAATGCTGCCAGCTTTCTTTCAAACAATGAGCCTACTTCAAGAGTTTAATATTACTCCACAGACTCTCAGGCAGGCATTGGGTTTTCAGAGAAGGGGTGGTTTTCTTTTTTTTTTTTTTTAAAAAGGGTTGTTGTGGTTTCTTTGGGTTTTTTTCCTTTTCTTTTCCACAACAAGAAAGAGACCAAAGTTGCTTTAGTTTACGCTCTGTGCAAAGGTCTGAGTTTGGATCTTCATCTCCTTGTGGTTTTGATTTTCCCCATTGCAAATATCCTGCTTGTGTGCTTTCTTTGTTATGGATCTCAAAATGTCTAAATGTCTCATAAATTACAGTTGGTATTTCTGCAGTTGTATCAACTATAACCAATTGTGCAGCTCTTCCTCCCCTTCCCAGATCACCTCTGGCATTCCCCTGCTTCTGAATAAACAGATTTTTGAGAAGCCTGGGCAATTAGCTATAACAGTAACTGCCAATATTTTTGATTCCTCAACATCATCTAAAACTGCCAGAAACCTGTAGAATTCACTCCATTAAAGGGATCTGTTGAAGTTCATGACATGCCTCAATTTCTGACTCCTAATGAAAACACGTTTCAAACTGTTCAAACACAAGATGCGTAACAATAAGCGTTTGCTTTCCTCTAATTTGTCACCAAGAACCAATATGATTTTAAATGAAGTAGGATTCTTAAAAAAAAAAAATATTATTAGTCTCTGGTGTAAAGAAGGGTTCTGAATGTGTTTAATTAGGCAACAACAAAGAGCACAAAATGAGCAAATCTGATTCTGTAGATGTCTGGAGATCACACTGAGATATAATTGAAGTAGAGGAGCTTGTTGCTTCTGATGGTTTAAGTGCCTTGCACACCCACTGCATGCTCTGAGCACAATGAAATGTTCTATCACACATCCCCTTCGTCATACCCAGCCTAAGATCCATACTCCTGCAATAATAGCAGGGATAATTAATTCTGGCTTAAGTATTTGGAAAATTATTGAGTGCTGCAATTACAGGCTTTCCAAATGACAATCTGTAGAAGCAAGAAGCTACGTTCTACATTCCCCCCAGATCTGAATGCACTGAGAAACTTCTCTTCAGCACCAGAAGGAAAAAGCCCCTGCAGGAGTGAATCTTAATGTAGTATTAATTGGGTAACAGAAGAACACAGCTCCGAAACACAGAGGGTGCATTTAGTACAGGACAAATAATCTGAAATACAAGTTTGATGAATTCCCTTCATCTCTGTGCTGTGGCTGCTGCAGCACTTTTGTTTATATTGATCTGAACGGTGTGGAAATTTTCTTTCATCTGTCATTTACATTCATTTTACCTCTTGCAATTGCCTCTGCCAGCTTTACATGCTTGTTTTCTGGTGAATCTATTAATAAGATTTCCAGTACATGAAAAGAATTTCTATTGGGCAAAGGTAGAATATAATACACTTGAGGTGTAGGAGGGTTCTTAGCTGCAATTTTACCTACTAAAAGTTATTAATGAGTTTTGTGAAGTAAAGAAAATAATTGGAAAGCATAATGCTAATTGCATGCTATAGATTTTCCTCTATTGCTTACTTGTTTAGCAAGTGACTTGCAGAATGGAATATTTGCACCATAGCTTTTTTTCTGATTGCAATATGCCTTCTGAATTGACAAAAAATAGGCCCAAAGGGCATATTAATTAAAAGCAGTAGGAGAAAGAACACAATTAATGCTGAAAGTTTGTATTTACATGTTCTTGCCTGAAAAATGTGCGAGGTGCCTTTTGCTCTGTGCAAAGCCCAGATGCTGTATGCAAGAACGAAAATAAGAAAGCATCAAGAAATATGCTTTCTTAAAGAATAGAATTAAACTGAACTCTTTACTCAAGAAAATGTAGGCATGCCAGTGATTTCAGGGTGAGCAGCCAGGGCACTCAACATGTATTTTTGAGTGTAATTGATGCAGGAGTGTGAGTCTGTGGCTGTATGAGGAAGGTGCTCATGCCCACAGTGTCCCACATGACTTTTGCCAGCTTTGCCCACATTATTTTTTTTGCCTTTCCCCACAAACACTTTTCCTGCTGCTTTATCCAAAATCCTCCCTGGTTCTCAAGTATCTACAACAATTTTGTCCTCCCCTGAGCTGTAGGAACACAGAGTGGACCTAAAGCCTTGTATTTGGTCCTCCACAGCATCAGTCTCATAACAGGGTTTGGGACAACTGAAGGAAGGCAACAGCTCATGTCTGCCAGCAGCAGCCAAGGATCTCTTTGTCACAGGGCATTTTAAAAGTTTTCCAGCCAATGGCACATTGCTAAAGCTCACAGACAATTGTTCCAGCCAGTCACTGACAGCACACACACACCTGCTTCAAACAATGCTTGCTTGTTTGCTTTCTATTAACAATGCACAATACTCCATTATTAAGCTTAAAACCTTCTACTCTCTTGCTAAGCATATTTTTCTGCAGTCTTAAAGCCTATCTTAGCCAAGCCTAAAAACTCAAACTATTGTTTCATGTTCTTGCTTGCTGGCCTGTTGTAACTTTTCCTACTTCTGGCTGTGCAGTTACAGCTAATTCCAAGTTCTCCTGCTCTTTCTGTTTCTGGGACCTGCTTTCACAGCTTCTGAAAGTCTCCTTACCTTCAATATTTCCCACACATGGCTGCATGTTACAAGGGACTTCTGCCTTTCTGGATCAAGCAGTTGCCTTTCCTGATCCTGACCTTGGTGCCAGCCTTGCAAAAGTATTTCAGATTTACAGGTTGAAAGCTTAGTGTGGTTCGGATGGAGAACAATATTTACCTCTGATTTTATTGAGCTGTCCATGAAGTTTGAGTAATCCTGAAGTAATGATTGGAGAGGTGTTAACCTTGTGTGTGGCAGGTGAGGAACTGGAGGCAGTTCTGGGTGCATTCAGGGGGCTGCAGGAGCAGCACTGCCCTCCTCAGCCCCTTGGATTTCTCAGCTCTTTGGGGCACTCGAGCATCTTTCCAAAGATGCAGGGACTCAGACTGAGGATTATGCTACTTATGAATATACCATAGTGCAAGTTTTGTGGTTTATGCAGTAAATGCCTTGGGACCAAGTTGTTTTTAAGCAAACCACTGCTCTGCTCAGCGCTGTGACAGAGGCTCTGGCTGTCTGGGCTGTGCAGTCAGCATCCCTGTGAGGAGGAGCTGCCCTCCCGCCTTCCGGAGATCCCCAATCCTCCCTTTTGCCGACTTCTCTCCTATTTCCTCTTCGTGTCTTTTTGCATTAGGGCCTTTCTCTTGACTGCTGGACTTACCAAGTGGACAACCTCTCTTCTGCCTGGGCTTCTGGCTCCTGTGCATGGCTGGAGCTCACACAAAGGTGCTTTGCAGAGCCAGGTCCTGGTGACAGAGACCAGTCCCAGAGCTGACCTTTCCTCAGAGCTGAGCTCTCAGTGTGGGTGGGGTGGGGTGAGGGCAGCTGTCCCCTGCTCAGCTGGAACAGCAGCTTTGGGCTGGCTGTGAGCAGAAACAAACTTTCCCCAGCTTTCAGCTGGATCCTCTCCATTTCCCTCACCCAGAACTGCATCATTCCCTTCTGCAAGCTAACGTGGGCTGCATCTCCTCAGCAATTTGCACTGTTGTGTTTTGCTCCGAGAGGGAAGATGAGTGAGTAATCTTAACGCTGCTGAAAGAATGGCTGCACTGAATATGGAAATAAGCCAGGAAGATTTAAGGAACAAGGGAAGGCTAATGGCTTTATATTTTGCTTTACTGAAATTACACAAGTGGTGGTGAATTCTGAAAGACAGTTATATATTCTGATTATCTGAAAGGGCAATTGCAGAGCCATGGCTCTGGAGGAGCGAGGGATGATATCAGTGATACAATGCAGCACTTCAATTTGCAAAATTCTTTCCATTTGCAAATAGATATCTCAGACATCCATTTAAAAATGCATTATTAGCATGTAGTTAGACTCTAGTAACTTTGAATATTTCATGTATTCTACTGTAAATAACAGCTAAATCTTATTCATTATCACTTTGATAATATAAGCTGTGAAAATAGTGATGCAAATGGGAGATTTCTGACTTTAATCAAATAAAACACAATTCTTTTTCTTAAAATAACATGGAGAGAAAAATAGATCTTTCAGATGTTTAAAACAAAACCAAAGTATTGTTCACCATAGCATTTATCACCCAGAATCTTTCCCACTTACAATAAGAGAAGATTGAAAGAAAACAAAGTATACCAGTGAAAAATTCCTTTATTTCAGTATCTGGAATGACTTATTGAGATCAAAACTTTTACCTTACAATTTGAAAGGGAATTTCAGGACAAAAGTTTTGGTGAAGGTGTTCTTGATCCAGAGAAATTTTCCAGGACCACTGGAGTCCATTGGAGAGTGTGTTACTGATAAAAATGTCCATCCTGGGATGCTGGAATTTACTTTGTGCAAATCAAATTCAGCATGAACTGCATCAATGCTAGCAAATTTTGGCCCAGAGCTTTATTTTATACATGCCAGCAGGTTTTCTTGGGAAACTCTGGCTTCTTCCTTAACCAGTTCACCTAAAGGTGGAGAGAGTGTTGCTGCCTTGAGAATGCACTCAGAGAGGTGACCCTGGTGGTCAGCACGCTGTCAATTTAAAATTAAGAATGGGTAATCAAGGTGGTTAAAAGATATTTTCTCAAGGCCACAAGGATAACTGTTGCAAGGAGAGCTCTCTGATGCAGAGAGGAGAAAAGAGAACGCTTTCACTGCTCTCTGAGAAGGTTTTGAGCTTCCTCAGGAACTTCCTCCATTTTGGGAAAGGGAAAACTTTTTATCTATTCTTTCTCTTCTCCAGAAAGAGCAAGGTGCTTTTTTGACAGCTGCATTAAATACATTCATTTTATCCTAGCATTTAATCTATCAGCAATTCCCATTCTAGCTAATCAAACACTTGATATCAAACATTATGGATTTCCTGCTATAACAAATAAAATGCTGTTGTAGTAAAGGTGTGCTATCATAACCGATGGAGTGAGATGGTTATATGCCAAAGAGTTGCCTTGTAATTCATTTTAAAAGATTCCTTTTGATTCTTTTTGGTTTTACATTTTTTTTTAAACCATAATAAAATGGGTTTAATTCAACAGCTACATGAGTGCAAATCAAACAAAGTTACTGCTTGTCTGTATTATGCATGAACTTTGTAATCATCCACATAGGGAGGAAAGATTTTATTTTGCAGAGTGAAATGCAACTGAGGTGTTGCACCACTGCTTGAACTGGAGCAGTTAAGAGCAGTCCTTGAACAAATCTTATTTTGCTTCTGACTTTGGCACACTTGTAACCCAAAGAACCAAATTTAGCGAGAAGTTCCCTTTTTTCTGGGAAGGAGTAATAAGAACAGCTCCATTTCCTGGTTCAAAATGATGGAAGCACATTTCCAAGGTGAAAGCACATTTCAGGTGAACACCTGTGGTGGCTCATGGGGTTACACACACGAGTGTTGCTTCAGAAAGATTTGACCTTTACAGGAGAAAGTGAACAGAAAAAAAAAGTCACAAAGAGAAATAGAAGCAGGTTCTTGAGGTTTCTTCCAGGTCTCCATAGCCCCAGTGACCTCCTCAGGGCTGCATTTTAGGCTCAGCCTTGACTGTGATACAAAGGTACCTCACTGGAGGTCTGTGGGTAATTCATTGGAGCATTTATTATCCCAGGAATCCATGCCTTGCTCATGAAGAAACATGAAATCTGTTTATCTGAGCCACGACTGAAATGTGTAAGTTAGCATAATCAAAGTAGAGCTAGAGTCCCATGCACATTTATGAAAGTATTAATTCTGCTCTATTCCAATATTAGCACAAAGAATTCACAATTGTAATAACACCCAACCAATATTTCTGCTGAAAAAGATTCACACTGCCGGGCTAGCAGTCAGAAGTGATGTCAAATATTGCTGAAATGGTTCTGCATTATTGTTTATTATGATGTTCTTTTAACTATAAAATTGAACCATAAAATGCTTTGCCTATCCAATACCAAGCATTCAAGATGATAACATCAAAGATGATGGAAATTGAAGAATGTATTAAAGAAAAAAATCAGAATTGAGATTTTCCCCTTTTTCAAACTTAGCAACAGCACAGCCATAGTGTAACTTTCATGTGTAATTTTTATTTAATCACATGTCAAATTGAAGTCTTAGATGAATTAAACTTTAAAAGCATGCTTTCAGCTATCATTTTGACATCTAGCATACAATAACTGCCTTTCAAAAGCTAAATAAAATGTTTGACATGCTTTAAATGTTATTTCCAGTTTTATTTGCTTTTTATTTCACTTCTTTGTTGTTATTTCAAGAAGCCCAGAAAATACAATTTAATTGCTAAGTGTGACTGTGGAAAGTCTTATGAGAGATGCTCTGGTACAATGAGGATTAGCGTCTGGAAATAAATACCCTTTGAAGTTGTTAATCAGAAATTTGCAAAGTTCCAGGTTCATAATGCGTTTGTTCAGCAATGGTTTGGGGAATGAGTTTGTTCCATGACCTCAGTGGTGAGAGAGGACGGTGGGAGTGGTGGCTCAGCCCCTGGTTACTTCGGTAAAAAATGGAAAATTTGCTTCTCAAAGCAGGCGGTGTTAGTTACAAACCCTTTCCTCCTGCTGCCTGCGTGGGAAGGGTTCCACAGAACTCTCTTGCAAGGGCCAGGAGCTGCAATATCTGGCATTTCCCTTATCAGCTCGCTGCAGTTTTGCCTGCCTGCAAGGGGAGCCTGCAGGGACCTGTACGTGTGATTCCTAAAAGGCACCCAGAGTAAGTGAGTGCTGCAGGTACAAGATACTCCTGCAAGATTATTTCTCATCACTTGAGTGAATTCTTTGTGTGAGTGAATCCAGCTATAAGATCTGACAATTTAAAGTCATTTCCATTTGAGCAGGTGTAGGGGCACCATCTGTTCTGCTGGTTTTCTGTGGAGGTAATAATTCTTTCATTGAAAATGTACAAATCTGTCTAAAATAATCACACACCTTGAGTTTCTATTTGTCTGGGCAGCCAACCCAGCTTTTATTTGCCCTTTTGAAATTAATAGGTCATGCTTCCTGCATCTAAATAAATTAACAAAGTGGGAGGAGTTATTTAAATCAATAAAAATGACAGCCTAAAACTATTTACTTCTCTTATACTACTGTGGAGCAGTTAGATTTTTAATCACAGTGAGAAAAACAGAAAGTATTTATCAAATCTTCCTCTTCTTTAAAAGTTATACAGGTGCTGTATTTTCCCTTAGTAATGTTGTAAGATACCAGTTACTAATGTTATTGGGATTAAATTAGGAGAACCAGCAAAATTTTATAACAAGAATGTCAAAAGGCTTCTATTAGATTTCCTTTCGAAGTTTCAAAGAGCTGAAAATGCAAAGTCTTGCCAATATTTAAAAGGGTAGATGTGGTAAATTGGGAAAACAGCAGGTCTGTTTGATTTGACAAACAAGTAGACAATCAGAAGCTGAAAGGAAAACAACCAATAAATTTGGGGCAGTGAACTTGTTCAGTAAAAAAGGCTTGTTCACCAAGTTTCATCTGTATGAGATGATAATTAAAGTTATTAGTGTTGGCAGTAGCTGGGGGTGATGCTTTTTTATGTGAAATAGGGAAAAACTGATCTTAATGCCCACTAGGTTTGGACTTCTGAAATCAGCTGAGAATTGTCACTTTACACAACACCTCTCTCCTTCCCCCCGAGGATAAGCCCTTCATTTTCCTTTTTGAAAAACAAAAACCCAAACAAAAACCCCCGAACCCAAAAATCAAACCCACTCCTATGCAAGATCACTGTAGGGCCCATTAAATACATCATAAAAAGGTCACTGCTAAATTAGAAAAGGTGAATGTGACAGTGATGTGTTGTTAATGAAGTGCTTTTATTTGTGTGTGATAATGGTGCCCAAAAGTGTTTAGCATCTTTGTAGGTACTCCAAGAGAAACACAGATCCCTGATGGCAAAAACAGATAAGTTTAATTTGAGTGAAATATTATAATGATCTCTATTACATATTTTGCTATGACAAAGCCATCAAAATAATGTAATAAGATCTTAGATTTAATGTTCTAGGCTGCAAAACTTATGGGAAATAGAGACTTGTAAAAGAGTTCAGAGAAACTCTTTGAGCTGCATTAGTTGTGCTCGACACTGCTCTGTATGGGGAAAGGAAAAATGAAAATACTGGCTTGTCTCTGTTGAGTTTCAACACAAAGACATATTTCCCACTGGGTTTATGGTTGGATCCTCTCAGGCTGTTTGTTTTAATGTTATTCTGAGAATTTTGCACTGATAGTGTCGGTCCTGTTTGTCTCAATGAAAGCCTGCGGAACAAAAAAATTGCTGTTTTGGAACAAAAGGTGATAGTTGAGGATAAAAAGATTGGAGCTGGAAATTGTAGTTTGATTAGGGATCTTCTTTACTGCTTATACTCGAAAATAGTTATTTTCTGGTGATTTAAGGTATTTCATATCCTCCTAACATTTGAAGTAAACAAGCGACTGAGAAAATTAAAAATTTATTTGACCACTCCTTTATTTACTGGCTGTTAATAGAGGAGAGAAATGTTGAAGTAGTCCTGTTCTTTTGTGCTGTCTCACAGCATCTCCTAAATAAGTTCTGTTTTAAATCAGAATTATCATCTAAATAATATAATTAATTCAGCATAAATTAAAAAGTAATGTTTTTTTTTCTTTATGATGTCCTTTTAAATGGATATTAATTTGCTTCAATGAATGAAGATAATAAGGTTAATAGTTTAATGTTCCTCAGTTGATATCTACTGCTTTTCCTATTACTTTTTTTTTCCTTTTTGATTATAAATTGGCTAACCCCTGGTGTATAATACCAGAAATCATCCCTTCAGTGTATCCAAAGCTATTTACTTAGACTCATCTTTTATTATTCCCACTGCCACAGTCTAATTATTGTAGTGAAAGATTGAACACAGAATAGTTTGGGGCTTTGATCAGTCTTCATATAAATTTCAATAATGAGAGTAAAAGGTTTGCAGTTTTCTGAGATAATTTGATCCCTCCAGACACACTCAGCTTCTACCAAAGGCAGTGAATGCCATATGAGACCTCTGACAGCATTTGTGTCTGGTCTGTGACATCTCTGCAAGCAAAATTCTTTTCTCATACCAATAAAGAGTAATTTAATATTTTTAAATGTGGCAGAGAAACGATAGACTGCTGAGTGTTTTTTCCTTAAATTTTTGCTTCATTGTTGCCTATCAGTTTAATTGTCTGTATTACAAATTCCTACATCAGAATCCTCTAAGAATACATAATAGGTTTGCTTGCATTTCTCTCTTTTTGAAAAAGTATACCAACTGTCATTCAGATAAATAAAACAAACCATAATCCTTGTTATTCTATTACTATCGGTGCTGGCTCCCTTTGGAGATAAATAGAGAAGCAGCTGGAGACTGAGGATATTTCGTAATCTTATAAATTGAAATTTAAATGCCTCAAGGAGGAAATTTCCAAAATAATTGTGACAGAAGATAAGTCCCGGCTTTTGGCAAAATTTTATTAGAATTACTTGTTCCAGATCGTTGTCTGACGCCTGCATGAATTAAGAAAATGGCAGCACTGCCATGTAGAGGAATAGCTGGGCTTTTTCATCTTGACATATTTTTTTAAAAGTGCTCCGTCATTAGCATTATCAGGTGTGACACACCCAGGGACACGATCAAATTTTAAATCAGGAGCCTTTAGCTGATGCCAGTTGATTTAAAATCATACAGGTGACTAATGGCATCTCAATTTATGCAAATAAATATTTACAATTTTTAGTGAAGGTGAGGGTTAGTTAGTAACATTTTTAATTTTGCTTGGGGTATGGGATTTGTTTTTCTCACTGAGCTAGGCAGTGAAAAAAGAGTTGGTGACTTTCTGGTCTCCTCTGCTGTCAGCGGGTTCAAAACTTCTGCTGTGTTTTAACCATGAATCCTGAAAAGAAATAGTCCTTTGTTTACACTTAGTGAATCCCAGATGCACAAAGTAGTAACCAGTTGTACATAGTAACAACCAGTGAGTTCCCAGACGTTTTCAAGAGCTAGAATTGGCCTCTAATGCTAAAATTTGAGCTAAAAACGTTTAAGAATACTTAAAATTCACAGGTAGCTTGGAGAGGAGAGAATACATAACACAGCACAAAAGCAGAGCAAACCTCACAAAATACAGCTTTTACAATGGAGCTCATGCAATGGAGGTGGATTTTTTTTTTCATACCAAACTCATTTCAGATGAAAGAAATAGCATATTCCCTTTCCACATGTCATAGCTGTACATCTGTGCAGGCTGGGTGCAGATTTGAATGCAGGGAGTAAATGAGAAACATTGCAGGAATGTTTTCACTGGATCAACTCAATGAAACTTCGGTTATTTGGGCTTGGAGGAAAGAATTGATGGACACTGCTGGTGTGGATAGGGCCCTGAGAGGCAGCTGACAGTGAAGTGGAATAGCATAAATCATATCAGCAATTCCTGTGAATCCATCTGGTTTTTTGGGCAGTGCAGAGGCACTCCATGCATTTTCACCCAGCTGTGGTGGGAAAAGGCAGCAGGAGGAGTAGGACCACTGTCCCAGCCAGGCCTGCAGAGAGCCCTGGGCAGCTGCAGGCAGTGAACTGTGGAGCTCAATGGACGATTCTTCTTGGTGGCCCCAAAAGTGCAATGAGGGCATTTGGGGGTGTTAGCTGTGAACCTCTCACCATCTGAATCTCTTCCCAGTGGGCTGTCAGGGTGTCCCAGCAGTCACAGTGGGGTTTCCTTCTCCCATTTCCATCCCATGGAATGGGAAGCCATTCTGTATTCATCTCTTCACAGCTCAACTGCGATGTCTTGGCTTGATCTGTTCCAGTACTCCTAAAAGATCTGCCAAATGAGGGAGAGTCTAAAATCCGCAAATTTGATAAACACGAAAGCAGGACTGGAAGGCAAAGTGTACTTGAAAACAGATGAAATCATCTGGAAAAAGAGAATGGCAGGAGCAATGAATGCAAAGTGCCCCTCTTAGGCTGCAGCGATCGATGGCAATAACCAAAAAGGGAACAACAAGGAAAATATCAATAAAAAGGACCTGGGCATTACAGTGGTTGGCAAGGACACAAATGTGTTGTGCTGCCATGGCAAAGGAGCCTGCAGGAGATGTGAAATGGTCCTTCTCAGTGCTGTCAGGACCTTGGCTGGAGCCTGGTGCAGGGTTCTGGGCAGAGCACAGAGCTGTGAACGAGCTCCTGCACGGGGGGAGCAGCCAGAGAGAGCAGGAGCAGCCGACAGATTGAAATAATAAGGTCTGTTTATTCTGAAGCAGAATAAAGTGCCAAATGCCAGAAAGATGGGTGGGAATAAGCAGACCGTGATGGATGGGAGTGGAGAAGTGATTTACTCTGTAACAAGAAAGAGGCAGGTTCAACATTAGAAGAGAAGCTCTCCATTAGATGTGGTGAGGCACTAAAACAGGTTTTCTGGGAAAGCCCCGAGTGTCTTACTGGTATCTGCTGAGAAGGGCTGTCTCTCACTTCTGTCAGGAATTGCACAGGTGAGGTTGGTGCTGCCGTGTTCTTGGCTGCACGCGCTGCAGAGCAGCTGTCTGTGGGCATGTGTAATAATGTCACTGTCACAAAAAGAGACTTGCAGAAGCGGAGGAGCTGAACTTAGCAAAAAACTCAAAAATAATTGAATGTTCTCAACACCGCCACCCTATAGGAACCAAATATCAAGGGACCCCTGACAACATCTGCTCTGTTAAAAACACTATGTACTTTTTTGCACAATTACATCAGAAGTCTGGTCTTCAGCTTTGCTAATCCTAGCAGTTCCTCATCCAGAAAGTTTTCCATTGCCTTTCAAATGGAATTTTGAGTAACAACAACCTAAGAATATTTTAAATTGTTTGATTTTTTAGGTTTTTTTTTTTTTGAATCTTCATGTTTCAAGTTCCCAAAACATGGATATCAGACACATCAAAATGAGCCAGAGAGCTGCTTATCTTTTGTTCATATTTTCTTTTAATACTGGGAGAGATTTACATTTCAATTATTCAGTTCCTAAATCATGCAGAGTCACTTAGGTAATGAAAACTCTCTCCTGTGCCTGGTGTATTGTTTCATCTGGCCCTTCTTTCCACATCTGGGCTGAGATGCTTTCCATCCTCAGCTCCCTGGTTCCCAGCTTCCAGCCTTTTACAGTTAAGGTACAGGTCTGTGGTATAACGAAAATCAAAGGAGTTGTAATGAAATGTCTGAAGGAGACATGGGGAATCTACTTTTCATTCATTAGCTTAACGCCTGTGCAAAATCTATTAAAATTGTTTTCAATACATAAGACTTGTTGTTGTTTGTTCTTTCCCTGCCTTAGAAGAATCCAACTGCATAATAAATGTGTCACATTTTTTAGGCCCAAAACTGTGGAACAGCTTTTAATGGGAAAGAAAATGTGTTTTGAAAACCAGGAAACTCAGCAGTGAAATAAATTGAGCCTCAAAAAGTGATTGAAATCTCCAAGTCAATATACAAAAGGTATCCAAAGACTTGTGAAGTCTGACAGAATCTCTTTAGTTTGAGGTGTCTTTCATTTTGCATCAGGGCTTACATTTTTAAAAAACAGCAGCAAGCCGCGCTGTCAGGTGCAGCAGGTTTCAAAGCAGCTCACGAAAGCCTGAAATTGTGCACAACTCCGGGTAACTGCGTCCCCAGCAGATAACCGAAATAATACATTTCCTAAATTGGGACGCATTAAGCAATTACCGTGGTGGAAAACCGTGTCATCTCTGTTCCTTCCTTGTAGCCCCAGCGCCGCGTCACGTTCCACCTGCCGGATGGCTCCCAGGAGAGCTGCAGTGACAGCGGGCTCGGGGACCACGAGCCCGCCAGCGGGGCCAGCGCGTCCCACCCGCTGCCCCTGGGCTTCCCCCAGGACGAGTTCTACGAGCAGGCGTCCCCCAACAGCCGCACGGAGGGAGACGGAAACTCCGACCCTGAGTCCAGTAAGTGCAGAGCTCTGCTCACCTCGCTCAGTCTTTGCCACCCGTCGGTCACTGGGCTTTCTCTTCCTCCAGGTAATTATGGACAGCGAGCGGGAGAAGCGCGCTGGTCTCTAAAAACGGGAGGCCTGGGCGCGGGAAGTAAAACACTTGGAGGCGTTACGGGTTTGTGGGTGAGCTATTTATGGAGCTGTTTTTATGGAGCTGGTGTGCTGTGCACAGGGGAGCTTTCTGAGGTGTCACAACCCCCTTCAATACTACTGCTCCTTTATGGGGGTGCGACACCTTCCCCTGGGGCCCCGTGTGTCCCCAGCAGCCACCGGCGGATCAGCGTAAAGAATGCGGGACAGGCCCAGCTTGCAGCCGCCAGATTCGTTTATTATAAAAGCATAACATAAAACACAACCTAACTTGAAGGCAGAGCAGAGGCTAGGACCCAAAAATCTCAAAAAGTGAGAGCAAAAGGTCTAAAAGGCACCTCTGTCAGGGCGGGATAGTGGGTTTTAAGGGACTGCTTTGAGGGCAGAGTTCAGGGTAAGGATCCAGTAGGGAGAGGGGAACAAGGTTGGATCTGAGACCAATAAAGAAGCATAGAAGGAGGAGAACAATCTAAACGACTAATAAGGCATCAAACATTGGGAGATTGATAGGGAACAGCTTGGAAGGAAAGGCAGGGTTAGGGAAGGATTGACAGCTACATAGGTGAATGCAATCTAGGCAGTACTTACAAGTACAGGTAGAGGGGACCAAATTATTAACATAGGGGACAGCAGAGCAACCCATTTAACATAAAACATATCACAACACTGAGGAGGTTAACACTGTTGCCCTAATGGTCATAAATACTGTGCTGAGGGAATTCTCATCTTTTAACGTTTCCCTCTCCAGCACAGCTGTGTGCTGTAGTTTGACAGGGAACTCGTGGGTGATGAGCGGCTCTGTGAAAAGACTGCAATCTCCAGAAATAAGGGTTTCTTGATTTGTCCTTTGAAAGCAGTGCTGGTGTGTAGTAATAACCTCAGAAGGGTTTGTCATCTTCTGCCATTGCTGCTGCCTTCTTGTGATGCCCAAAACAGAATCAACAGGAGCAGGAGCTGTGGGTACTGCCTCTGCTCTCTGTGCTGTGCTGTAATGTGATGTGATAGCCAGTTGGAGACTCCACTGAACTTTAGTCAACTGCTAATTGTCCAGAGGGTCCTTATCTGGATTAAATTGAACCGTGCCATTGATAAAGAGACACCTGAATGTCTCTAGGCCTCTAAGGCCTTGTTAGCGGCTTAATAAGTGATTTGGAAATACATCTGTTCTGGGCAAAACTTGGCCCAAAAGGTGGATTTCAGCTGCTGTAGTGTATCAGGAGGAACGAATTAGTGAGTGCTATGCACTTGAAATAGCTGCAGAAGGTAGTTAGACTCTGCAGTGGCAAACCCAGCAGACAGCATTCCCTCCCACTCCGAGCTGGCTCTGCCACATTCAGCCTGGCTCTTGGAAATCACACCTCTGCCTTTGCCTTTGCTTCCCAGGACTGGAGCCTCAGGGGCTTTTTGCACACGTGAGGTGCGTCCTCTTTTTCTTTAATTTGTAAACTATTACCTAAGCTTAACTTTAAAATCTGTAAGGTGATATGTTTCCTGAATTAATGCCAGATTATTATGTTTTCCAAATTGATAGACAGCAGACAACAACCCTCAAAAGTTTGGAACAATCATCATTTGGTTTTGTGTTTATGTATTTGAGACTATAATATACCCTTAATTATATTCTAGGCAGTCAGACTGGGTTCTTCACAGAGTTAAGCTCTAAAGAGCTACAAATACACCCCCAAAGAAAGAAAATATCAAGTTATATATTATTTCCTGCTTTTGTTTTGCATACTCATGGTCTGAACTTGCTTTCCAGCTCTTTCCTGTTGCTTGTAACTGATGTTTATATTTTACTGAAGTGAAAATGGTGTACATGAAATCAGTATCCAGGGCCTTTCCTGCAGAGAGCATGGGACAGGACCTGGTGCAGAGGAGTTCTCAGAACAGGCATGTGCATCCTGTCTTGCCATTTACAAAAAGGCTCAGGTTTGGGATTTGCCAATGCTTTTTGTGCCCCAGTTTTTTAATTTCAGAAGAAATATGTGCCATGACTCTTGTAGAATGTGGCTCTAAAAGTAACTCAGCTCTGACATATGAATGTCATTGACACACATCCCTGTGAGCAGGCTAAGCAGGCATCAGATGTCTTTCCAAGTGTGAAGCTGAAGAAAGTTTAATCACTTGTCTAATTACCTGACACCTCAGTTTTAAACTTGAAGTTGCAGTTTAATTAGAGTTTATTTTATGTGAAGATTTTTCTTCCCTTCCAACTTGTATCTTACTGAAACAGTTTAATTGAAGTAGCACGGTGGTTACAGCAGGGAAACCTTCTCTTGTGGCCCTTTTTAGTGTTTTATGCTTATATTAATGGCAGCATCTAGTGGCAGGAACAAAAAAGCAGACTTAGATAGATGTTGTGTGCTCCCTTACATCTAAGTGAAGAAGGGAGGACCCACAGCATATTTGTGTTCATTGCACTGCTGCAAAGTGACTTGGTGCAGACGGCAGCAAGCCAAAATATCTGATGAGCCTGAGGTTCATGTGGTTCATTTGTGCATGCAGGACACATTTAGCCAACAGTGAAACAGTAAAATTACAATGAATTGATGGTTTCCTCTACAATCTTCTGCTGGATTTTTGGTTGGTGTTTTTTCTTTATTCTAATTTGGAGTGGCTCGATGCATTCAAACTATTTCTTGTCTTCTTTCATGTACTAAAATGTTGTTAATGTGAAAAGAGACAGGAAAATACAGTCAGGATATCTGAGTTCATAGCAGAACAAGCATGACCCTCATTCCCTCCCAACGTCTTTAATATCTGACCTGTCTTAGTCTCAGACATTGTCGGGAATGTTAAGCCTGATTTGTTCACCTGCTGGGGATTTAGTTCAGCTTTGCCTGCCCAGGAGAGATATTTGGGGTGGAATGATGTCAGTAATGTCCAGAACTGACCAAGTGCCCTGTGAAAGCTGATGGCAGCTGTGACATCACTCATGGCCATGTTCAGAAGTGTTTTCTTCATCTTGTTTTTCCTGACTACAGTCCTTCGGTGTTATTTATTTCTCTGATACTGGAAATCGTTGCATTTTGGAAGCTTTCCATTCTCTATCAATAGCTAAGAGTTTAGCTACTGAAAAAGATGATCATAAAAAATAAACTTAAATAAAAACCACTCTGAGAGATATTGGTGAGAGGAAGTTTTACAAATTCACATCTGATTCAGGACTGAAGCAAAGAGGGGAAAAAAAAAGTTTTAGTGGTTAGAAAACTGAAAAATTTATATGTAAACCTTTAAAATTAACTGCCTGTGCTAATTAAAATTAGAAATAGGTTATTTAAAATGATTTGTCTTCTCTTACTTTAGTTCCCTCCTTAGAAAGACATAAAGTTCAGTGTGGTAGATGCATCATAAGGAAGAGATGCCAATAAACTGTCATACTAAGTAAATAGTAATATAAAAATGTGTGTAGGTTTGTAGAGAACCTTATCCTTAAATAACAGCACTCTTGTACATGGTATTCAGATATTTTCTCCTCATAAGTTGCTCAAATAAGATGCTCCAATAACTCCCTATGCTAAGGATTTTAACCAAACCATCTTTCCCCCCCTCTTTTTCCCCTCTGTTTAAATATAAAACACGCTTCAAACATAGATAAAGACTAACAAATTCTCTGTGTCTGGACTTCCCTGGCAAATTCTCTCTCAGTGGCTGTAAGCAGTGATGTTCATCAAAGGGGTTGAAAGGTACATGCAAGCCTCAGTTCTACTGGGTTATTTAATGCATGTGTAAGATATTAGTGACAAATTTTCATGCTTCATCTATTTTTATAGCCTTATCGAATCTGTTTTCCTTCCTCTAGACAATAAAATTATTTTACTTTTGTTTGGAGAAAAAATAGAATATGACTAGTACAGCCAAGAAATTGGGCAGAGCAAGAGGAATGATTGCAGCTTGGGGACAGGGAGTGTGGAGGGGAAGCCAGAAAACCTGAAAGTAATCTGCAATTAAATAATAGCAATCATTTTCTATAAAGAAAATGGAAGTATAAACAAAGCTAGCTGAAAATTAAAGTTAATGAGGCAAATCACGCTGAGATTTCAGGGTTTCAAATAGGAGGAAACTGGTGTATTAAGGAGAGGGGGTCTCCATGAAGAATATTTAACATGAATTAGTGACTAATAAGCCAAGGAAGCTGCATTGAAAATCAGCAAGTGTAGAGCTAAAGGGGAATTGGTAGACAATGTAAGTTTGTGGCCATGTCAAGCTGGTGTTGCCAGAGGTGTCTGGCTGCTTATTTTTGTTTCCCAAGCACACCTTCACGTGGTTGAAGAGCTGTTTGGGTGAACTGGATTGAAGAATTCCTGTGAGTTCAACCCCTGGGGAGGGGGAAAGGTAAATTTTAAATACATGAATTCCCCAGTTCCATTTGTTCCACAACCTGTGGACAGCAAATGAGTAGATGAGTAGCTGGGGCAAAGCTTTGCTGGCTTTAAGTGATCATCAAAGTGCAGAGAATCATTCTTAGGAAGAATTAAGACTGCAATCTGTGGTATTTAACCACATAAGACAGAGGTTTGCAGCAAGGAAGACATCTGTTCATGATTAAAGACAGCATATATTTCTTCCTCAAAATTAAAAGAACACTTTCACCTTGACTTAATTTTTTGATAAGGATGATGTTGATGAGCGCCAAGGCAGGCTGATGAAGAGTGATGATAATGGCACTAAAAGTCAGAACAGGTTCAGTGCATTCCTGTGGAGGAGAGGAGCTAATCTTCCTCCCAGGACATCAACACTGAAAGCGTTTTCCTTATTTTTCTGTAATTCTTGACACACAAGGTGTCAAGAAAAAACAAAGCTCTGATCAAGCTCCACTACTGGCAAACATTTACAAAGAAGAAATTGAGATATATATAAATATAATTCAATACATAGTATCATGGGTTTCCCAAGAGCAGGATGAGATTGGCTCCATTATCTCACTTCCATGATATCTATTTTTAACATTGGGGAATACATGTACAGTTAATCTATATATATATTTAAGGACTAATAACTGTTATTATGGCATTAGGATGGAGCACTAATGAAAAGACATGAAATAATACAAGAATGGAAAGATCTCCATAATTATCTTTATTAATGAACTTGGCATTAAAAAGCAGGAGCATGTCAATGAAATATTCTAGTAGCTCAAAGCCAAGCATCACTGACAATAGAGGAGGAGGTGTGCATGACACAAGAATTGGATTTTGCTAAGGATTTGAAGTAATAGCAGTGGGCTGAAATCTAATAGTTAGAGTCATTCTCATAGGAGCTGCTGTGTGTAACTAGTATATAAATCACCAGCTGAAAATGACATAAAGAAAAAAACCAACTGAGTATTACAAAGATAAACTATAAATCAACAATACCTAGTGTGACTGTGAAAAAAAATCCTGGGTCCTTCCTAGCAGAGGGGAAAAAAGAAGAAAAGAAAAAACCCCAGGGGTTTGCTGACACCATAACAGGCCTGTTATGAATAGTGTTGGCTTCCCACATTAAAGAAAGGTGAATTCGCATGAGAAACAGACATAAAGAAATATTTTTAATAACAGGGGAATGGGATGCCTATGTACAGAGGAAGGAATTGATACTGGCTCATTGAAACTGCAAGGTAAAGGCTGCCTGGGGCCTGGGGCTGCTCGCACACAACAGCAGGGACTGGAAGCCAGAATACAGCAGTGGGTTAGTTCAGCCTTTAAATCAGCCAAGGCTGGAAATCTGGGGGCTGCAGATGAGATCAGTGAGGAAGTGCAGAAGCAGAGCATGAGAATGCAACCTGGCCTTGAAAAGGAGCTTGGTGAATTCATGAGAGGGCAAATAAATCGCTGCCCTCAACCAAATCCAGTGTGTCAGGCAAGGGGTGACTTTTCAAGGCTGGGAATATGAAATCCAAGGGTGGACGTGTTTGCTGAGCCTCAGTTCTGCTCTGGGCTCCAGCCCCAGCCCCATCTGGACACAGGGTTGGCTGTCACCAGTCCAGGAACTGCCCCTGCTGTCCCCAGCCCTGCCAGCAGCTCAGTGACAGCCTGGGGGGTCCTGTAACTGTGCCTGGTGCCTGGTGGACAGGAAAGGGTCAGCACAGAGCTGCAGACAGGGAGCTCATTCTCCCTGGGAAAAATTCCTTCGTTTTCTGCCATGCTGACTTGTCTGATAATCAGAAACTCTGCAGTTGCTGAAATATACTCTTTAAACATCATCAATAAGATGCTCTGGCAGCTGGATTTCAGACCTCATGCTGGGGCACAAGAAAAAATAAATCTACAAAGTCTTAAGTTTCTTGTTCCTTGTCCAAAATCTGGACTGCCGACAGATAGAATTTTTTTTTAATGATGCTTTTGTTTTTTTTCCTTCCCGTTTTCTGTACTTTTTATTTCCACGGAAAGGTTGAAATGTAACAGCAGTATTTTAGTTTGGTTGTTGCTGAGTTATACACACAATTAGACCTAGTTTGAATGAAAAGGAAAGAAGCTGTCATTAGTTAAAGATAACAAATCTCAGGCTGAAATACATCCCAGTCTCCCACCCCTGCCCATTGGGCCCTTTAACTTCTGCTGCATTGGGCTTTTCTAACCCCATGGCTGAACACTAATAATTAAGTCGGAAAGTGCTGAGGTAATTAATCTTTCTGAGGCAATAGAGTTTGATTGATCTTCTACCTTTAATCAAATTAGCTTGCACGTAGGTGGGAGAATGTAATGGCTCTGTAGCACTTTGTGAAGTGCCAACCCCTGCGATGACCTCCAGTGAGTGCACCCATGAATTATGGCCTGGGAGCCTCCACAGCAGTCACTGAGGGGCTGTGTGGTTTAAAAGGTGGGGGATCTGGCAGAGAGCAGCATCAGGATGTGCTCCACACTCCCCTTTTCAGGGGTGTCTCCCTTAGGGGTGCAGTTTCTCCCTGCGTGGCACCCCTTTGAGGGCACTGAATGTCACGAGGCTTCAGACTCTGTGGGTTGGCCAGATGTTTTATCTCTTTACTTCTTAAATAATTTTAGTTATAAGCACCTAGAGTGAAGCAAGCCAACAGAAGCTCCTATAACACAAAACATGATGATGGTATTCTGGATTTGTTCCTGACTGGAGAGTTCAATTTGCAATCTGAGAGATGAGTGGCTTTTGCTAGCAGATTTTCAGTTGTACCTGAATACAGAGGATACAGATTGCATATTCAGAAATAATTCCATGATTTGATAATTTGTTCCCTGGGTGCCTGACTTAAAAGTTATTAAAGCAGCTGACACAAAGAGGGGAAGATGGACAAAGTAAATTAAATTAAAAAATGCAAAAGCAGAGCCACTTGGCCTCTCCGTCAAACACGGCACTATAAACACAGATACTGAATTTTACTGAATTTTAAAATTTTTTAGTTTCTATGTATAAGGAGCACTCTCTATAAATTCTTTTTAAAGTAAATTTTAGAAATTTTATTGCTGATATCAGAATATAAAACCTTGATCTACCTTTTCTGCTCTTTGAAGGAAAGGAAGATAAAAGCAGGTTTTCAGAGATGCACCATGTTTTTGCATGCAAAATCGATGGGGATTGATGAGGAAAATCAATGGGGGAAATATGCTGGATTTTCTAGACTTCATAGTGGGATGAAGTAACTCAGGCAATACTAAAATGTTTGTGAATGCAACTTAATGCAATTCTTGACTGAGGTTTATAATAGAAGTTACTCTGTCTAAAGTGATTAGAAAGAATAGCTCCACCTCACAGCTGAGAAATCAGTCACTTCTCGTGGAATAATAAGGAAGTCTTTAAAGCATTTGTTTGGGTGGTTTTTTGGGTGGGTTTTTTTTGTTGTTGTTGTTTTTTTTTTTAATAATAAATGAGATCTGACATCTATAAACAGTGATTTAGTGGCAGATGTTCTGTGATATATATTTATGTTATCACTTAAGCTGACATGGTAATGGATAATCCTATTTGCTCTGTTTATGAAAGTTTTAAAATATATTGCCATGGTAAGCAGGCTGGTGGAGCAGAGGTGGAGAGAGAGCAAATTCCTTCCCTCTATTTTTTAAAACTCCTTTTAGCTCTGACTGGCTTTCTCTCTGCTTTGTATCAAACTTTATCTTCTTTCTTCTTCTAAGAGTAGAAAAACACAGATGATGCAATTTTTCTTTTTTTTAACCAAATCAAGCTAATCAGTCGCTGAAAGAGGAGATTTTAGCAATGTGAAATATTAAGATGTTTGTTAGAGTTGAGTTCCTGTTATAAAAATGGAAATATGGGGGGAAAAATTGTCTCTTTTATATAATTTAAGCCATATGAAAAATTTCATGATTATAATTTGATTTGAAGCATCATAATTTATTACTTGATTTCCACCACGATTAATGAAAAATATATCATGAAATATATTTAGAAACTGTCTGCAGCTACAAGTCTGTCTTAGAAATTAAATGGAAAATTGTATTTATTGAATGAAGCAGATTCCCAACTGCCAGTGCATTTCAAGTCAGAGCATTTGCTGACTCAAATCTGATCAACTCAATAAATCCAGTCATTGTTCTTGTTTGTGTAGAGTAGTGGTCATCCTTTAATCTGCTGCTTTCCTTCTAACTGGACTTTTGGTGGGGAAATAGGATTGATCCAGTCTTGAAGCATGCATTAGGAACAACTAGAATTGTTACAAAAAGTCATCTGTATCCATATATTCCTAAATAGGGGAGTTTTTTTGCCTTTACTCTTCAAATAACTTTCGGTTTGTCTGGAAAAGCAGCATATTGTTAATAAACTGCTGTTTCTGTCTTTTTTTGAGGTTGTATGATTGGCATTGTGATCTTTTCATTTTCTGGTTACTGCTCAAGCCTTGCCTTTGCTGTAGCTCGGGAAGGAAAGGCCCCAAATCCCCTGTGCAGGCTCCTCACCAGGGGAACACAGGGTTGGTGTCCCTGTGCATGCTGCTGACCCAGCCCCTGGGACTCCAGTTTTTCTTGAAATCTACTGGTCGCCGATGTGATCTGTTCATCCTGAAAAATAAAATATATCTGTCTGGGTTGAGCTGAAGAGACCTGGGCAAAATATTTATGATTATACTTTTGGATTTATATTACACCAGAGGTTGAGATTCTCACTTTGTCTTTAATACCCATAAATAATGTTGCTGCTTCCTAGTCAGTGCAGGATTTTGCAGGGATTCTGCTTTATTCATACTGCTGTGATTCAGTAGAGTTCTGATTAATTCAAGTGACATTCTAATTGTTGTTAAATGTTTTCGGAGTTGACTCTGCATGTTGCTGAAGTCAGCAGTTCCAGAAGCTCCAGTCTCATGTATCCATTTCAGAATTCTCAGCCTGACCTCACGCTGTCTTGGTTGTTTGTACACATCCATTCCCATGTTTCAGCTGGAATTAGGTGGTAAAATCCCTGGATTTCAGAGAGAATTTTGCTCTGTATTTGTAGGGCTCTGAGCACATTGTGGCTGTCACACTGATTTTCTGCTCCCAGAGCAATTGGAGTAAAAACCATCCCAGGGACTTGTAGAATAGAAGTGGAGTGGGTCTGTACCACAAACATATGATGTGCTGCAATGCCTCCAAGTGCAGAACAGGTCTTGCTGTTTTCATTTCTCCTGTAAAAAAAAAACAGCTCAGGGTTTTTGATTGCCCAGGTTCAGTTCCACTGCTGATGCTGGTGTGAATGGGGTGGGACAGGAGCTGGGCCAGCATCCCCCTGGGGAAATTCAGAGTCACTGTCCTGCCAGATCAGCTGGGGATGCCTTGGAAAGGCTGACCTGGAACAGAGACTGGACAGTGCTAAGAGAATAAAGTAGAGACTTATNGCACCCTGGGCAGCACAGAGCCTGGAATACAGGAGAGCTGAAACTTAAGGCATCACTGGGACAGGGAGGTTCCTACAATCAGAAGTTTGTTTAACCATCCTGTACAAGGTGCCTGGCAAATGTTCCCCTGCATCTATGAGGACAGTAACACTGACCTGAGGATCATGTTTTGCAAATGCTTTTGTGTCTTTCAGGTTTGTGTCACTTCAGCCATGGTGAACACTCAAACAGTTTGGCCAGGATGGGATAACAGGGTGGGAGAATGAGGTGGAGCAGGAGTTTACAGCACCTTCAGCTTTTCCTGCTCCATGTTTTGGGATCTTCTCTGCTTCCTGCCATGCCTTGCTGCCAAATAGCTCCATTCTGATCATTGTCCTTGCAGTGCTTCAAGCTCTGCTTAAAGCCTTGGCGCATCAAATTAAAGTTTTTCCTTTATAATAATAGTAAAAATAATAAAATAATAGTAGGAAGCAACGATTGATCCCTCAATTTCCAGGAAGAGGGCATGGCTGTATGGTCTGCTGGACTTCAGGTCCTCTCATTCAAAATAACCTGTGTCTGTGAAGCACCTGCAAGAACAATCAAGCTATTTCAATAGTTGCTCTTTTATCTGGTTTTCTTGACAGATGCTCCAAACCTAGTGTCCCAGAAGATGTGTCGTCTATAGGGTGAGATATTATAGAGTCTGGCCCTCATCTAATACTTTAAAAGAAAGCAAACCTTTCTCTACCCAGAAAGGCTTTATTCATGTCACACACTAATCATACACCAAAGAACTATTTAGAAATAGAAAGACAACCTTTGCCTCTTCTCCTTAGTTGTAGTACATATAAAGAAAAACAGTGGCAATAAAAGGAAATAGGAGTGGTGAGAGAAAGCACTTTGAAAACTATAAAGGCAAAAATTATTTTTATCTCATTAGAACTGACATTAAAGCTTTTCTTTATACACATTCTCTCTCTCTCTCTTTTTTTTTTTTTTTTTTTTTAACTGGGGGTCAAATATCACTGATTACAGATTCTACAGGAGTCGACCTCTCATCCTTCTGTCTCTAAAATTAGGTCCCTATTTCTCTTTTTTGTGAAGATAACAAGAATCTTTCTCCATCAGCCCCCAGACTGCTCTGACCTGGAATGTATTCACAGTTTTGTGAATAAAGGGTGCAGCTGTAAATGAAGCAGGTCCTTTACCTTGTGTTGCTCTGTCCTGTGAATAGAATAGCATTTGTTGTGTCTGTATGTAGGGTCATATGAGAATTAGGGGTTTAGATTATTACAGTGTGACTTGAAAGATTTAAAGCATATAAACCGTTAAAT
>VYXD01015945.1:239910-269385 GCA_013397195.1 Hylia prasina
ACCACACCACACCCAGACTTTTAACTCTGAATGGGCTCTCACTTCCCTCACAGCAGATTTCTCTGTGGCACCATGCTGTAGTTCCAGGGCATTTTTTAATGCACCATCATCCTCGTGTTCCCTGAGGATGTTTCAGGGACAGCTGACACTCAGCAAGGCCTCTGTTCAATGCTGCCAGCTGCCTGTGGGTGTGCTCCCCAGGGTGGTGTTGCAGCCACTGCCCCATTTCCCAAAGGGAGAGTCTGTCACAGTGCCTGTGATTGTCACTGCCGTGGGGACACAGGTGCTCCCTGCAGCTCTCCAGGAAATTTGGGTGGAACAGGCTCCACGCCAGGAAAGATCCTGGCTGTTTATCAGCAGTTGTATCATCCACTCCATGAGCTTAGGAACCCGCCCTGGACAGCTGCCTGGGCTGGAATGCAGGAGGTTTTCTCAACTGCAACATTGATGAGTCTCTGGAATATACAGAACAGAATTGTGTTGCATTTATGCTTTAAAAATGAGATTGCCCTTTAAACTGTAACTTCATCCTACTATTTACAGTCACTGGGAGAAACTGGCTCGGATGTTCTGCACTCAACAGTCTCTGACCTGTAATGCACAATTTGCAAATAAGCACAGAAGAGTAAACAGGGGGGTCAAAGCAATATTTTCTTTTTTTTTTCCCAGTGAGACTGGCACAGCCAGGCAGCTGCATTTCTAATTCGCAGTCACTCCATCCTCTACCCCCTAGGAAATATTCTCTAATCCATAAGCATTTTGCATGCCAAGGTGAGATGTTAAATAGCAAGATTTGCTTCTAAATATTAAGATTATGACACAAACCAACAAGAACAGGGATCTCAAGGTTAAAGATACCATTTCTCATTCAATCTGAGCTGGCAGAAGGGAAGAAAGAGATTAGAGANCCAAACAACAAAAAAAGCCCCCCACAACCCTGCCAAACTGAAGTTGTGACTACATCAAGATACTCAAGATATATAATAAAAAGGTTTTAAATCTGATGTCAGTACATATATATATTTATATATGTATAAAATTAAAGTATGTTTGTTTTCCATCATTAAAATATTTCTGTTGAGATGATCTTTCTCAGGTGTTTGCTCCAAATGTACCTGACTCAAATCATCTTGGACTTTATGGCATGTGTAGCTTCTTGCTAGAAGAGGGACATACTTTAAAGCAGATGGCAGCTTTTTTTTTTTTTTCCCCCCACACCAGTAGAAGATGGTTCCAGTAAAAATATACTATCTTTATTCAGATGTCCATGGTAACAAATAGAGAAAAGTAAACCAGCTTTTTCTCTCAACAGAAATCCCTTTGAACACAAATGTGGTTTTTTGTTGTTTTGTTTTTTTTTTTTTTTAACCCACCTATCGGTGGTATTTCTGGAACATATTTGAATGTTAGGTGTTTTCTCTGAGCTTCTGTTAAGATTTTGCTCTGAAACAGAAAACTGTAAAATCAGTAAGATAAACCCCTAAGTTTAGTTCTAGTCCAAAAATGTTCATTTTCCAGAAGAGAAGTTCAGCTGAAAAGTGAGATGCCACTTTTCTTTCATGTTTTGTAGGAGTAAGAAATCTTTCTCTGGAGGCCTTGATGGATCTTGCCTTTTTCCTCCCATTGTGTCAGTAATTTATGTAACTTCTGCTCTTGCCAGAATAAGTTGTAAAATGTATTTGTAAATTACTGTTTGAGAATCCTGAGCTAGAAGACCTGGTTTATTTGATGTGAAAATAACCCTGGTTTCATGTGTAAGATATATAAACTGCACCAGTAATGTTGCATTGATTGTACTGCTTTGTTTGGAAAAAAAATACAAGCAGCCCTGAGTGAACAAGGCAATTTGCAGCCTTGATTAAATAGAGCAGACAGAGGAATGGCTGAGGAGGAAAAAAAGAGCTCTGAAGCTATGGACAGAGCAGTTCACTCAGGCAGCACACATTTTCTCATAATTTTCCTTTCATACTCTTTGCCTTGGTCACATATCCAACAGCAGAATGATGAGTTTGTAATATTCTTTTCCCCAAACAAATCAAACTTAGCTCTACCTTTGAGCAGGGCCCTTGTTGCCACCCAAGATCTCAACTAGAGATCTGTCACCGCTGAATGGGTCCCTGGTGCTGGAGGGATTTTGGTTAGTCCTGCTCTGCCTGTTGGCAGATACGTTTTCCTGCTCTGACTTTGGGGTCCACAGTGGCACTGGGGTAGAATTCACACGTGACACAAGCTCTACCTCACCAAAGGGGGGACTGTCCCCCAGATTGATATTTCACCAAATGTGGTGCAGCTGTGAAGTGGTTGATAGCAAGAACTATCAATCTATAAATAATTACAATTGCTGCTTGCAATTATAAACACCAAGACATAAATTAGGAGACTCTGGGCATCATTGTAGTAGGCACAGCCATGTATAAATTTCACTATGAAGTGCAATAAATAAAGTGATAGATCTTCATAAATGACATCTTCTATGAATAAATACAAATAAGTTGGACATGAAGGCATTTGGGTGGCTGAAGAGAGTACTTGGATTTTCAGCAATGACTGAACTAGATAAAAGACCATTTTTAATCCACAACCATCCCTGTGGCTTTAATGTACAGCAGAAAAGAGGAAATTTGTTCAAAATCTAAGTTTGAAATAATCTTTTACATTGAGATTCTGCCAGTGGCTGAGTACTACAGAGGCCAATTTCCCCCAGTCACCAGGAAAACAAACTACCTGTATGTAAATTCAGCTCCTTTGATCAGGAAAAAAAAAAAAAAAAAAAAAGTTTTGAATTATATTATATTTTCATTTTAACATTGAAACTTGTGTGTGCTTGGAAAGCTGAACAGCGTGTCTGGCTTTAGCCTGTGCTCATTTATAATGAGTAATTATCTAATGATGATGGTGTTCAGCATGCACGGGAGCTCCTGTGGCAAGATTTGGAATTTTAAGGAAATGCTGTAGATCAAATGATAATGTCTCATTTGTATTCTCTTAGCTCCCCAGTCACTACTTCTTTTCATAAAGTAGTTTCAGAAATGGACTGCAAATATGCATCATTTTTTGTGTGAGATGAGAAGAGGCTCAGTGGTCCTCAAGCAGCGCAAACAATCCCTTTCCCACACCTTGCAGCATCAGCTGATGCTGTTCCAAGCAAATCACACCTCCTGTGAAATGAGTTTTCAATCCTGTCAGGAAGTGCACCACTCCTGAGGTCTTTAGGGATAAATAGATGTATAAATGAAGGCAGAATTAGCTCTGAGTATGTGGATGTCTGGTGTCATTCCTGTCATCCTTCTCTGCCTGGAGGATCTGGTGATCCCTCTGCTGTGCTGCTGGGTTGGGTGGAGGACCATGGGGTTTATGGGGTGTGTGTAGGAACAGTGACCTGAACAAAAACATCTATTTTCACTTAAAAATGGGAAGTTTGGTAATCCAGGTAAAACTTTTTTTCTTTTTTCTTTTTTCTTTTTTTTTTTCTTTTCCCTGTTGGCAGCTGTTAATTAAACAGAGAGGGATCTGTTTAGCAAAATAAAAATGGTTTATAATGTGAAAGGCAAAGAATTAGAAATGTGAGTATTCTGTTTTAAAGAGATTTAGGAGTTTTCCATTGACAGTAACAGTAATTTGGCTTTTATTCTAATGTCAGTATTTTCCACTGTGCAGGAGATCTACTTGTATATATGCACATCTCTGCATATTTATCTGCCTTCATAATGTGAACAAATTACTTTTGCATCCCAACATATGTATCTGCAGATGCATACATCTCATCTCCCACTGACTGATGGCTCCATTTTGCCTCATTCAACATTTTCTCCAAGACGCTGGCAGGGAGCTTTTCTGGGGAAAGACACATCTGGGTCTGGAAGGCAGCCCTGTAATTGGCACCATCAGAGGGCAAAATGCTGTAAGGCCCAGCCTGGACACAGCCCTGCTAAGCTGGGTTCAGCTTTTAACCTGCAGCAGCCTCTGCTTTCTTTACTTAAATCACCTACTCTGAGCACTTCCAGTGAATTCAGTGGGTCTACCCTGAATGAGCACAGTTAAGTAGGTGCATGAGTGTTTTCAGGCTTTAGGCTTTACAAGCTTTCCTAATTAGTGCTCTAGACAACATTAATTAAAGAGTACTTTAGAAAGAATATAGCAGTTTAAACCTCTCCAGTGGTTTGCATCTTATTCAGGGATCCCAATCAATGCAGCACATGGGGAATCCACTCAGAAAGGCAGGCATGATTATAGTTTAATATAATCTGTATATACATCTTTGAAATTGTATATAGCAAACAGAACTGCACATAAAGTCACTTCGGTTCAAGGACAATTAGATAAGAGACAGTAATAATGAAAGAAACATATGTTTTCATTTTCATTATAATTTCTTCAAGGATTGTGATCCATGGTAATGAAATATGATGAAGAGGGGGGTTTTCCTGAGGCTAGCAATATTTCTCTTATTTCCTTGGAAATAAGGGCCTTGGGATAGAATTTCTATCTTACTCATCCTCCTGTTATTATACATTTGAGGAAGAATTAAAAGTAAAGCACTGACTGATAGTTTTTTATGGGGGAAAAAAAAAGACATTGAAATGTTAAACATGATGTTATATCTGATTTATTATGCAAGGCTGGTTTGAGTTTTTTTGTCCCACTGCACTTGGGATATGATGCAGTCATCTGTCTTCACAAAACCATCCAAGTGTCATGTGGCAAATCTTTTGATGTATGATTGAGGATTGTGTTTGGCAATGTAGGATCCCCTGCAGCAGCTCTACTTAAGGCTTAAACACAGTTTTAATTCTTGACACTACTTGTCTTTTATGCTCTTTTCCTCCCATATTGAGATAATTTCCAAATGCTGATGAAGAAAATTACTGCATCTTGTACTGATATAGTTGTAAAGGCACAATAAAATTTGACATCTTCCATTTAAGTGTGTCTTGATCAGAAATAGGTCTATCACTCAGAACAAATTATTTTGAAGCCTAAAGCAGGAAGGATATAATAGTTAAGCACAAAATTACCTGATGGGTTTTTAATCACCCTGACAATTATAAAATAAAAGATCTCTGTCCATTATTGAAAGAGGAGCAAAGACCAAGATTAGGAAAAAAGACAATGACAAAGTAAATGACTGAGGGGGTGGGAGCCTCCTGTACCATCTAAAAACTCTAAAGATGCTCAGCAGTGACTCAGATATTTCCTTGAGCACACTCAGCTGTTTTTCATCTGACTCTGAGTGTTAATTGCTCCAACAGAAAGAAAATACTGAAAAGCACCTGGACGATTTGCTTGTCTGCTTGTTTTCTTGTCCTGTTTCCCTGGAAAAAAAGTGGTGGACCCAGAATGCCTGCAGGCTTTGAGGTGTGGAAACACATCCAAGGCACTGGCAAGGCTCCAGGCGGAGAGCAGGACTGCAGCAATTCTTCGGGGATGGAGGAACCTCAACCCACAGAATCTCCCATCTTCACAGTAGGGACTGGGTTTCTTTTTAATGGGATCAAGGATAAAAATCTGTAGGTGTGTAAAGAATATTTCTCTGTTTTCTTTGATTTTTTTGAATTTTTTCTTTTGATTTTTGGGGGTTTTTGTGTACTTTCTACTCCCTCTCAGCATTGCTCCCAAAAATTCCACTTAGTGAAATTAGATAATGATAATACAATAATTATTAAACAGGTAAGTTCGATTCATCATTTTCTCCTCTGGCCTCAACTCCGTGCCAGTGACTGCTGATTATAAATACCATTAGTGAAACAGAAATCAGCACAGTGTACTCAGGTTTCTTTTTTTCAAATGAGGGGCTATTTTTCAGCATTCAGGTTCCCCATAGGCTTTTAATCAAGGTTATGGGAAAGTCCATAAACTTTCTGCTGAATATTTAACAAGCTGAAGGTCGTGGCAGACATGAGATCCCAAGGACAAGGGAAATGAGATTGCAATCAGAAGAGCAGAGGAGACCTGGAGATAAGCAGAGCTTTGTCTACAGATAATATCTGCCAGAGCAAACACCAGAATCACGTCTGTCAGCTTCTTTTGTGATATTTAATTTTCCCAGTATAAACAGCCATAAAAAGGGGTAAACACAAATGGGTGCTGTTTGCAGGAATGTTACTCACTGGACTTCTTTGAAATTATGATTGAAATCCAGTCAGAAGAGAAGCTTAAAAAATGGAAAATGTTTTGGTGTAGTTATATGCTTTTCTTTTTTACTGACCTGAAATCCTAATTCCATAACATTTATTTAATAAATTCTCTAAACAACCTCTATTATACAGAAGTCTAATGCCTGTTTGTATGTTCTGCCAACAATTTTTCTTTGCTAGATCTTTTTAATTGAACAATTTTTAACAGTCTGGTTGTGACAATGTTTTCCCGTGTACAAATGGAAAAGCAATCTTGCAGAAACTCTCACCCGTGCCGATCCAGCAGCTATAAAAATATAATTATAACACTCTGCATAATGCATGGAGGGAATATTGAGAAAAGTTACCTGAAATGTCAGCCTGTAGAGGCCACACAGAGTGTCTGTGCACTGTGCTGTGGCTTTGCAGCAGCCATGCCCAGCTCTGTGTCCACAGCAGCTACAGGAGCTCTGTGCTGGCACGGGATGCTCTGAGTGCCTCTGGGATGGCATCACCCTGCAGCCTCTGCTTCGTTGGGCATCCTCAGAACTGCCTCAAAATTCTCTCCCCAGTAATTGGTGCACTTTAACCTGTGTATTTCCTGAAGCTGATATGTTGCTTATCCCTTATTTGTAGCAAAAAGTCAATGAAATATTTAATACTTCACAGCCCATTCTGATTAGTATAGAGAAAAATTCCTTTTGGAAAACTGAGTTGTCCTATAAGTTTTTCTCTGATGATAAAAGGGAGGTGAGGCCCTGGCACAGGGTGCCCAGAGCAGCTGTGGCTGCCTCTGGATCCCTGGAAAGAGCCCAAGGCCAGGTTGGACAGGGCTTGGAGCAGCCTGGGACAGTGGAAGGTGTCCCTGATCATTGCAGGGGAGTAGAAGTCAATGATCTTTAAAGGTCCCTTCAAACCCAAACCATTCTATAATTCTCGTATTTTTTTCACCTGTTTTGTGTAAGAACCATTAAAGTATTTACTGGGAAAAATTCTGCCAAACTTGGAGTTGGAGATGTGGCTCAAAAGCTGGACACATCTCATTTCTATTGATGGAATAGCACACTGTTTTGCAGTAAATCTAGTTAAAATAGGTAGAATATACTTATAATATTGTTTCTGCCTTAATTATTATGACAGAAGAAAGGCTGCAGAGAAGAAACCATGCTAAAAGTTTTCTCCCTTTTTATAATACCAGATGCTGTTAAGGACCCCAAATGTTGGCAACTCTGCAACCATTCTAGATCTGGGATGATTTCCAACAGTCTTTCATCAATCAAACTGTTGATTTGGGGGTTAATTTCTAAGAACTGGATTAATTTTTCTTCACATTATTGCTTTATAAGTTCTGTTCATTTCTGTTGAAAGAAAGGAGAGCCCAGAAGAGCTTGTAAGCAAGCTACCAGATCTTTTTATGACAAAACATTTGAGAGTTTTCTGTTAGAAAGGCTCTGGTTTTTACAGCACACCCATAACTTCCATCATTCAGGGACTGGATTCTTTAGTTCTGGTCAAGCACTTCCAACAAGGAAGGCTAAAAGTGACCCAGTTTTTTGGGATTTTTTTTCATGAAAAAGCTGGAATCCCTTTTCTCTCCCTAATGAATGAGGACTGCTCTCTGTCCCACATTGGGTGCTGATCCTGGCATCCCTGTCCACACTCTGTAATGATGAAAAATTTATGTAGCTCAGGAGCAGAGATTTTTATTTGACTTCTTGCTGTATAGGGAAGAAAACACCTGGCTGGGTATTCTCCCTTGCCAGACCTCAACCCCCAGATCTCACCTCATTGCATGGGATGAAGATAATTGTTCCTGCGTGGGGCTGACAGGGCAGGATCCATCACCCCTTAGTTTTGATCATGCTGTCAAACCACCTCTGCCTCCACATAAATAATTTCATCTGGAAAGAGCCTCGCTCTTGCTGCTGTGTTTAAAAATACAAGACAAAAAATTTGAATCGTGCCATTTTTAAGTCTGGCCATAAAATAACAATCAAGCATTGCAACAATGAAACTTGTCTGATAAAAGGATTGAAAAGCTGAAGCAGAAGTTGCTTAATAATAAATGGAATCTCAGAACTTCACTTGTAAGACACTCGTGTTTCACTTGAGACTGTGTTGCTCTTGAGATAGAAGAGCTGAAAAGAAGAATATTGTAAACATCCATTATATATGGCTCATGCATATATCTTGTTCCTTTGCCACTCTGATCATGAAGAGTTATGCTTTCAGCATAACACAAACAAGCTCAGCAACTGATGAAAAAATTAGAAAGCTCGTGTTGAAGATAAATCTTTTAACCCCACTGCGTTTAATTTGTCCAGTGAACTTGCACAGAATGGAAATATCACAAAGTAGCAAGTGTAGAGCCACAAAAATAAGTTTGTTTTTGCTGGCTTAAATAGAGAATTTTGTTAAAAATGTAACAAACATCTAATATTAATACCAGGAACAAAATTAAGATTAAAATATCAGGTTAAAATTTAAGGTTTGGTGTTTTGTAAAATTTTTCTCTAATTTATAAACTCCGTTGCTGTCTTACCAACCCAATGTAGGACATTTCAGCGTGGACATATTGAGTTTAATTTTTCCCTGCAACAAATCTCAATACTCTTGTTATCCTTGATGAAATATCCTTGATCAAGCATGCTTGTCTGCCAGAGAATAGCAGACAAGAAATATTACATATTACAGACAAGAAAACCAAAACCTTTTCATCTCTTCTAACTGACCTTTATTCAACTTACTAATGCATAATATCTTTTTTAAATGTTTCACAAGTTTAAACTTAATTAATTAAACTTAAATCTGTTTCTCTAGGCACACTTTAGTTTATGTGTTAGTAGGAACACATGGAGGTTGAGTCGTCCTGAAAAATAATTATTTTGCAGAGCTGCGCGACACACCAGGACTTTTAAAATGTTTCATAGTAGATATACTTGAAGAGCACTTAGCAGCAGTCAGGCTGGTTGCAGATGATGGATCAGAGCAGCTGTTTCCCCCAGCCTGGCTCCCCCAGCACAGTGACAGTCTCAGCTCTCTGCTGCTGTTGGCAAACACGAGCTCGGAGCTGTCCGACTTTGAAACAACCCGGCGCAAATGCCCACGAAAAAGGGATGATTTCCCAAGCCACCCCTTCTGCTTCTGTGAGACCCATGAAATTAGAACAAAAAGGGGAGACTAAGATTAGAGACCCTCAATGTGAATGACTTCCACAGCACCTCTGCAGAACATTCTAAATTGTGTGCTTATGAATAACACATCATCAGTGAAGATTTTCCCTTTATTCATCTGGATTGTGTAGCCAGTGCAGCAGATCCCATATGGATGTGTTATATGTGCAGGTGAAAGGGATTTTTCCTATTCTTTATGCATTTTGCATTTTCATTTGTTACCTCTGAAAATATAAAAAGTTTTTAAGAAACAAAGTTATTGGAGGGTTGTTTTTTTTTTTTTTGTCTGACAGTTTTGTTTTTCCTTAGAGATTAGGAAATACTTGTAAGCCAAATGAGGGAAGGTATTAAAAAACAGAGATCAAACTATTTCAGGATGAAACTGGTTGAATAACTATTGATCCTGAGAGAATTGGAAATTTAACCCTGTCTCTGCACAGGCTGCAGGATGGTTATTAGATGTGGAGAACAATCTATATTAAAGGGAATATTAAGGCGTTGATAGAGATGAGAAGTACTGATAAAATATTTGCATTCCATGCTCAAACTACTAGAAGAAAATATATATTATCTGATAATTGTCTCACCTAATAGAGGAACAGCAACATTGTTGGTAACAAATGTAAAATGATAAATGGGCCATGCATGCTGCTTGAAGAACAGTATCTGAAAACCTGGCAAGACTGTGACAGGCCTTCCAGATAGGAAAAAAGCAGTAATGAAAGAATGTGTACTCTTGTCATATTAGAAATATTCATAAATCCTGCATAATTTGACAATGAAATGGTTTGCAGACAGATTAACCAAGGAAGCGCAAAATTATTTATTCTTTACAGAAAATAAACCAGACTGCAAAAGTGAGCAGGATGACACCTTGTCAGCATCTCTGAGGACTTTATTTGGCCCACGTCCTTCATATCTGATCCACTGCTGCAAATAAGGATATGATGGGAGGATAGATGAAAGTTTCCCTCATTTTGTGAAATTCAGTGCTGTTTTTCTGCTTTATTAGAAATTTAATATAAGTTATAATAATTCAGCCATGTGTCTTCCTGTAGTACAGAGAGATGTGTTGGCTTTTGTACTGGAAAATAATACTGGAAAATTGTACTGGAAAATACACTTTTAAAACATGGGTAAGGTGAGAAAAAAATAATTTTGTTGCTCTGTCCTTGGTGCTGTTTGAGGAAGTTTTGCTCAGGAAGTTGGAAAGAGTTTAATATGTTTTCATTTGGGTTTATGAGACACTCATAAAATATCATGAAATATAATGAAAATTGGTAATGCCAAGTCGAAGTCTGATAAAATTGAAGTACAAAAGTGGTGTGGAAAATTGTCAGGTAGTTATTTATTGCAGGTTGTCAAGCTGCGGGAATGACAGGGATTTTCAGAAATTAATTTGAGAGGTCAAGATGGATCTTGTTCTCAAATCTTCTCTTTGTGTTCATATTTTTAAATGTTCACCATAAATGTTAATTTTAGTTATGTAACTTCCTAACTGGCCAACCTTGAATGATGCTTATATCAAGATAACATAAGAAAAAGCTATTGAATTTTAAGGAGCTTTATTAAATTTCTGTTGTTGGCATATTTAAGAGGTGGAATTTTCATAGCAGCTATGAAAAGCAAATATTTTTTAAGGGACATTTTATTTAGAAGTAAATGTTAATTTATTAATAAACCCCCCACCTTCCTGCCAGTGTGCACTAACTAACTGCATTTTCAAATTAAATTATGAAAAATATGGAGATTCGAAGTAAGATCGAACATGAAATTCCAAGAGTAGAACAAAAAAGCAAAGAGTAGTCCTAAAAATAGAAATGAATAAAGAAATAATTCTTCACATGTATTTTTCAAAGCAATGCTGACATTTTTCATTTTGCCAATCTGTTGTTTGGCGTCACTTATTGTCATTATTCTGAAACATTAATCCAGCAATGGCATCTCTGCCTTCATAAACTTCCTGGTGTGATTGCTATATGCTGTCACCAACATCTGAGGCTAAAATAATTTTAAGAAAAAATTATATATGTAAGACTTATAGGCGGAAAAGATGCATTTCATGAACAGTCAGTAAAAAGCAATCAAGCCCACTCAACTGAAATTATTTGGAAAGTTTCTGGAGAAAGCCACGGAGAACATTTTCCTGGGGTTTGGCACTAGTGATGGGCTGAAGTTGGTGTCCAACAGCAAATGTTAGATGGGCACAGCCACACTGGCAGCAGGGTGAAATCATCTGCTGTGCAACCTGAGCAGTGAAGGTGATGGTGGGAATTGGAGCTGGGAGCTCCATGGCTTTCCAGGGACCCACAGCCACTGTTGGCCTGTAAATCTCCATTTGCTTGGGTTGGTTTTGGTGTGGTTTTGTTGCAGCACTGAGAACCCTCTTGCTTGTGAAGGCACAGTGAGATTTTCTCCAGTGGGCTCAGAGGTGAGCATGTGATGCTGCACCCTTTCTCCTTCTACTTGTAATTAAAATGCTCCTGAAATGATGTAGGCATCACAGATATCTGTTCATGTCACTTGAGGAAATGCTGTCAGCCATTCAGCATGGGTAATTAGTTTTAGCTGTAAAAAATTCTAGGTAAGGTCCCTGAATGGAGTGAAGATGCAAACCTGTTGTCTCTTCTGATGAGTTTTGTGTCCGTGCAACAGTTGATGTGTTGGGTACACACAGAAGGATTTAAGCTAATCTGTGATTATTACTTTGTGATTCAAGATGAAGAACATGTAACCTGACCTTTTTAAGTCTGCCTCTTGGAATTGTTAAACTGCTATCTGTAATTTCAGGTCAGTCTGCCAAAGTTTCTGTAATATTCAGGCTCCATGCCTGCTTTGTCAGAAAGAAAAAGGAATCTGTGCATGCACACCTTGAAAAGGAGGAGTTCCTGACTTTGTTGGTTAACAGTTTTCAGAGAAGCCATTGTCTTTCTCCCATAATAGCAATTTCTTACATAACTTTTGTTTTCCACCTGAATGCTGTGACATCCACAGTTAGACATGTCCTGTACCTTTGCTAATGTTAGGAAATCACACTCTCAGTGTGCAATTCTCTACAAGAAATTTCCTCTGTGTTAAATGTGAACCACGGATAATTGGTGATTGGTTATGTTTTAGCTCCCTAGACTTGTTAAGTCAGGTTTCCTTTGGAGTTCAGGGCTGGTCTGTGAGTGCAGTTTTCACAGCACAGTCTATTATTTCATCAGCAGAACACAAACCTCGCTAATTTATTTTATGATGACAGTGCCTGGTAGCTGGCACTTAGACTTGTTTAAGCTGTTATATTACCATTTTCTTTGGTGTAGCTTTCTGCTTTCTGCAGTAAATGTCATCTGCAGACAAATTAATAATTTGTTGTCATTTGCTGGAGCAAGAAATAAGAGAGGTAGAAGTCAGCTAAACAGGCAGGGCCACCGTGGTGGCAGAAGCCAGGAGAGCAGCACTTTGAGCCTGCCCTCAAAATGCAGTGGCACAATGCAGTAAAACTGAAAGAGGGTCTCAGTTGTTTTCCATGTTCAGTGCATTATGAAGAGATAAATTCTGAGAGGTGTTATCAAGCTCTGTCACATCACTACTCTGGGATGGAGCATGCTGTAGTGAAGGGTACCCAGCCTCATCTTGCAGCAGGAGTTTCATCATCCCTTCATGAACAAGCCTCTGTAGCCAGCCAGGTAATTAAACATAGACATAAATGATCTTTTTGCCATGTGCCTGGGAGGTTCCAAGGGCTCTGCTAGTGTGAGGTGACTGGTGTCCCTTGAACATTGGAGTGATTTCTCAGTGTCCTGTGGAAGGGTCTCTCTCCCGGTGATCTGCGGCGCATTATCCCTTGGAGGTGTCTCTTTGGGAGGCTGAGCCCCTTTGGAGAGCTTCAGCCCAGCCCTTGTTTCTGCCTGCCTTCAACAGGAGTCTGATCAGCAAGTTCTTAGCCAGAGGTGAAGGCTGCACTTGTCAGGAAATACTTTCTGTTTGGCAGTTTTTTATCCTGCCCTGCAGGAGGACTCACAGGTAGAGGACACGGGGAGTGGTTTGCTGAGCTGCAGCTGAACTTGGGGAGCTGCCTGGCTGCTGCTTTTAATTAAATCCACCACCAGCCAAACACCTTGGCTGGATTCCATGGCCTCCTTTCTTAGAGGGTCCCCCCTGCCCCCAGTTTGTCCAAGGATAATCCAAATTCTACAGCTTATTTGTGGTCTTGACTAAATAGCACATTGCTTTTCTCTTGGTAGTTTGATTAATCTTTATTAAGCTCGTGGCCAACCTGGACATAGTCCCTTGATTTTGCTTTTATTTTTAGTATGGTCCTTAATAAACAAAATCACCTTCATCATTCTCAAAGGAAGGAGTAAAAATTGCCTCATAGGTAGGATATTTTTTACTAAACAGGCGTGTTTGTTATAAAGAGTTGTAACACATCTGAAAAAAAAAAAAAATGTAAGCTTGTTGAGTGTGTGGTTATNCAAATCATGGCAGTCAGACACATCCTATTATTTATACAATGGCGTTTTTAAGAAAGTTCATTTTTAAGGTAAGCAATCAAGTAATTCCTTATATGGAGATAGGGGAATACTTAACCTTGAGTACAACAACATTAACTCCGGTGAGCTTAATGAATTATTCATGCTATTATCCACCTTGAGAGACATCAAATTGCTCTGCACTGTCTGCAAAGTGCAGTTAACAAAAAAATGATAGCTTGGTGAATTATATTTGTATATCTGAACATTGAAATAAAGACAGTGCTGTGGAACTGCATCAGTGGATGTACCTGTACAATCCAGGCAGAGCAAGGTCCTGAATGGCATTTCCTAATCCACTTGAAGTCATAACTCGTTAATAATTTGCTTGCAAGCAATGGCCCAATAGGCAAAAATCATTGAATATTCAAAGGTGCCTATGCCAGCACTAGGGGATGTAATCACTGCAGGCACTAACCTTTTTACAAAGAAGCTGTTCATTATACTCCCTGGAGGCTGCTACAACATCCTGAAGTACACGAAGTTGCCTTTTAGTCTAATATATTTTGGTTTTTACAGACAGAAACAAAACTGCTATTTGCCTTTCAGTATGCAGTGACAATTTTAAAAGCGTGGCTGAGACCGGTGCTGGTGTTTTCCTTGAGCAAAACAAAATTTGGTCTCTTCAAACTTTTTTTCTGGGGTCTTCAGGCTTGTGCTCTTCACCAATATTTCCAACCAATAGTTCCCCCCATCCCTCACTCTAAGCTCCTGGTTTAGCAGCTTACTTGGTAAATATACATAATTAAGAAGCACACAGAGAATTATCAGTATTTGGGTTCTTCTGCATTGGCACACTTCCCACAGCTGTGCTTGCTGCTGCTGCTGCCCAGAAGTTTTGGAAAAACTTCCCTCAAGGAAGTCAGGGAAGCGATTGGGCATTCCGGATTCCTTTCCTAAATTTATTTCTTAATAGGAAGATGCAGAAGATTCTTCAGATTCTCACTGTACCATCATTTCAAGGGCACTTTAAGAGACAAAATACACACACAGTCTTCATATACGAAGAGAGGTGAATGGAGCTCCTGCTTTTTTTTCTGGTGACTTGCACTTGTTGCATTTTACTCTCCTCACATTGTGATTTAATAAACAAATTATCTCCATATTTTAATAGTAAATTGCCATCTTTCTGGAACTGCTGATTTCAGGGGGCTGGTTGTAACAACAGCTTTGCTGGCTCCCAAAATAGAAAAATGGCTCTAAACCACTTTTTCTTAATAATTTAATGTTTTAAGAGAAAGTGATTTTGCATATAAAAATACATATTACATGCATGCATATATACATTTCTATTTTTAAAATACCATCAAGAATATCATCAATTTTCAGGGAATATGGGAACGTACAAGAACAAATATTGCACTGTTTATCTTCTGTTCAATAGTTCTGACTGCTTTTTGTGATCTCATCAGGCTACCTGGGTAGGCTTAGCCTATGATGAGACAAGATTTTAGCACAAAACTGCATTCCAAAACTTCTTCTCAATATCTTAAACAGACATCCATGGGCAAATATTTACAGTTTTCTGTGGCTGCTCATTCTCTGGACCTTAACACAGTATTGATACAATCTTCTGTCATGTTTATTATTAAGATTTTAAAAATTACCTCTCAAATTTTTAGCAGGTCTCCATAATGCCCAGAATGAAGGGGTGGGGGATGTTTGGAGAGGACAGAATTTTGATGTCTGAGCACAGCAAGACACAGAACTCCTGCAGAAAGGGATTTATCATTAACTAAAATTCAGAACATCAAAAAGATTCAGATTGAACCCCCCGGTGTCTTCAGCTCCATATCAAGATGGTATTACCAATTCCTGAATTTAGTCACTAATTGCTTTTGTCTATGAGATGTCTTTTAACCCATTAAAACAGCTCAGGGCAAAACCCATGTGTTTTATGGATTTAGTTCCTAATACTTTGTAACACACAAGATCTGATAACTCTGATAAATCTCTAAAGATTCCCATCCTCTGAGTCTCATCTTTTTCTTGTGTACTATGCTTGTAGCATTAATTATGATTTTTGAAGATATGTAAGAACGCATTCAATAATTTTGAAAAACCCAAATAATTTCAAAGCATTATGTTCGGGAAAACTGTTTATCATCCAGACATCCATGCACACAACCTTTCCTGGCTATGGAAGCATCAAAATGAGTAGGAGAAAGAGGAGTTTGCATCAATTCCAGCTTTTTCCAAGAGATTTTTAATCAAAAGATTAAAAAAGAAATTCTCCAGTTGGTGTTTAGACTGGAGAAAGAACCATTGCAAATCCTGATTTCTCAACTTATTAGGAGTAATAATGAGTAATTCCGAGTGATTTCAGAGCTTAAATAAATTCAAAATTCTAGTTTCTGGAATATGAAAGGCTTGATGTGATATTGTGGATTGAGGTTTAAAGCAGACTCAGCAGATGGACATACTCAGTGTTCAGCTACCTGATATTTGGTTGTGAGAGACCTTGGACAGTGCTGGAAGCAGAGATATTTACCTCTCCCATTTGCAGATGGGTCAGGACTGAGGTCACAAACAGCACAGTAAAGCAAATCTCAGAGTTTGCCTGCTAGCACTGCATCATGGGATGCAGCTCTGTTCAACAGGAGTTCAATTTCTAATGCTCCCTGACCCTTGCTCTGCTATAAATAATCAGAAATATTCATTACAGAAATGGCAATAGCTTTGGAGAAGTGATGGAGTGTGTATTACAAAAGGAAAAATACATCCAATTCTCATAACTCCTTGCAAATTGTATTGGAAAGCCTTCAGCTGAATATATTCATATCCTGCTTTAAGAAATGCTACAAATAATGTGATGAGTTGAATTATCCTCAAATAATTCAGCTCATGTAGATGTGTGTGTACCTATTTCACTGTGCAGAGGCTTATCATTTTCTGTTTTCAGCCTGATACAACGCTCTGAAATATTGAAAAAAGTTATTTAATTTAAGGTTGAGTGTCTTTGTTGAAGTCATAAAGTCCTAAGGACAGAGTAGTGCTAACATGGTGCTGCTTTGGTTTTTGTTTTTTTTTCCATTTCTGCGTTCTTTATTTTGTTCTATAAGCTTGAATCCTTAGCATTAACAGCCTGGNCTTCACAGAAAATGGAATTTCATAATGCATTTGAGAGCTTATTCTTTAATAAAAGAAACTGTGGAAGGGCAAGGAATGCAAAATTCAAAGACTCATCCAGACTATTATGGTCTCTAAAATACCATACCTGAGGAAGTTCTGATAGGAACACTGAGAAAAATTTTCTTTTCTGCTCAGTGCAACAGAACAAAAGCAGATATTAGTTTTTGAGAACTGATTTTAATTTTTAACCAATTTAATTAACTTTATTAAATATCATCTTTGGGTTTGTAGCTTGAGCTTTTGCTTTTAGATAAGACCACAGAAGCCTTCTAAGGTGCAACATTTACAGATATTCAACTTGATGCTGGAAAAGAAATAAAATCTTTCGTCGAGGTTTCGAGCACCACTGGAACTTACAGAGTTTAGCAGAGACTGCTGTGTGGTTTTAAGCTAAAAGAGGGTTAGGTTTGGTTNCTGCGTTCTTTATTTTGTTCTATAAGCTTGAATCCTTAGCATTAACAGCCTGGAAAATTCTACTTTTCTAGGCATTAATGCCTAGATTCCTGGCTCTGATTCTGCAACTTGGTTGCTTGCAATGGATGTAGAGGAAGAATGTGCTGTCAGCACTGTCACTCTCGTGTGCTCAAGCTTGGTGAAGGGCACTCTAGAAAGAATCATGGGGCTTTTTTTGTATTAATATTGTATTTTGACAATGTCTGTGTTTGGAAAAATTTCTGTTTGACCATGTGAATCTTGATATCTTTCCTAGCTTGTTTGTTTGTTTGTTTGNAAAATTTTCTTTTCTGCTCAGTGCAACAGAACAAAAGCAGATATTAGTTTTTGAGAACTGATTTTAATTTTTAACCAATTTAATTAACTTTATTAAATATCATCTTTGGGTTTGTAGCTTGAGCTTTTGCTTTTAGATAAGACCACAGAAGCCTTCTAAGGTGCAACATTTACAGATATTCAACTTGATGCTGGAAAAGAAATAAAATCTTTCGTCGAGGTTTCGAGCACCACTGGAACTTACAGAGTTTAGCAGAGACTGCTGTGTGGTTTTAAGCTAAAAGAGGGTTAGGTTTGGTTAGGTGTAAATTGGATCGTTCTTACAATGATGGTGGTAAAGCACAGGCACCCAGAGAGGTGATGGATGCTCCATCCCTGAAAATGTCCAAGGCCAGGTTGGATAGACTGGTGGAAGATGTCCCTGGTCGGGGCAGGAGTTTGGACCAGGTGGCCTTTGAAGGTCTCATTCCAACCCAAACTGTTCCAAAACTTTATAGTCACAGAATCTCAGAGTCATTAAGGTGGGAAAACATGGGAAACAGTGAAGGTAAGGAGGCTTTCAGAAGCTGTGAAAGCAGGCCCAGAAACAGAAGGAGCAGGAGAACTTGGAATTAGCTGTACCTGCAAAGCCTGAAAGTAGGAAAAGTTACAACAGGACAGCAAGCAAGGACATGAAACAATAGTTTGAGTTTTTAGGTTTGGCTAGGATAGACTTCAACACTGCAGAAAAATATACTTGGCAATATAGTAGAAAGTTTTAATCTTAATAATGGAGTATTGTGTATTGTTAATGGAAAGCAAACAAGCAAGGATTGTTTGAAGCAGGTGTGTGTGTGCTGTCAGTGACTGGCTGGAACAATTGTCTGTGAACTTTAGCAATGTGCCATTGGCTGGAAAAATTTTAAAATGCCCTGTGACAAAGAGATCCTTGGCTGCTGCTGGCAGACAGGAGGTGTTGCCTTCCTTCAGTTGTCCCAAACCTGGTTATGAGGCTAATGCTGCCATAAAAGCTCAAGGAAAGTCTCCAAGTGGCCCCATCCCATCTGTGTTCAAACCTCCAACACAGAGGAGGATCCAGGCGTAGGAAACCTGGGAGTGGCTCAGGAATGACTTCTCAGTGCTCAGGCACACTGAGAGGTGCAGCTCTGTTCTTTCTTCAAGACACTTTTTGTGTTTTCAGGGAGTAAATGCAGATGGGAAATTACATTTCCTGCAGTGATCCATCCTGATTCCTCCCGGGGCTCCTCTGTGCTCAGAGCTGCTCACTTTTGAAAAAGGAGAGTGAACTTTGCAGAGGGTTCTCACGGCACATTAACAGTGTCCACAAGTGCAGCAAGTGCAGAGCCCCCTGCAAATTTACAGCCTTATTTACTGCATAATAAGTTCCCAGGGGACACAAGGGCTCAGGTGCACTGATCTGTAGAGGCTGAGCAGAAATTGGAGACAAGCAGAACTCACCGACATCCTTCGAGTGATTACTCATAAACCTTGGAAAAATACCATTTGCAACTCTGAGGCAGCCTGGTTTTATCCACACAGTGCACTATTTTAATTTCATGTTAGCCTAGAAATCTTCCCATGTTGCCCTGGTAATTTATGTGATGTTCCTTTGCAGGAACAAAAATCTATCTTACACTTAACTCCTTTTGATAATTAATTCTCTCCCATCTGCTTACAGCTGGTATGGTAGAAATGTGCTGGAGTTTCCTTATTTGCTCATGCCTTGGAGTCATCTTTTAATATAAATAACTGTGAATCTACCAAAAATTTTGAAATGAGCCTCTCTCAGTTTCTGACCAACATATCCAAGTCGTATTCCTTGATGCAATTTTTAGTGTGTTTTTAGAGGAATGTAGACTGATCTTTTTATGCTATTTAATAGGAATGTATGAACTCTATATGGGATCCATCCTGCACTTGAAATAAATTTTAGAGAGTAGTATGATCACAGAAGCATCATGTCTTCAAGTCTGGCTGTTTTCTTCCCTCTGACAAACCTCACAACATTTAAAGTACATTCCTTTTGCAACCAGGCAATGTTTTTCACCTAATAAATAATTGCAGAGTGTTGCTGCTCTACCAGCTTAGTTTATTTAACACAAAATAAGGCACTCCATGTTTCCCCTTGCCCTGGTTAACACACTGTGCTTTTAGTAGGGTCTTAAAAAAAGAAGAAGCAATAACAACAATAACAAATTCTTAAAAGAATTATCTTTTGACCCAGTTTTTAGGGAACGTGTATCCAACTTTTGTCTTGCATATCTTATTTATTTTAAAAGCCTGCAAGAAGCCAGGAGAGGATTCCTCCAAAGCAAAATAACACAGGAACAAAGCAGCTGGCCACAAAGCAGGATGCTCCTAAGACCTGGGCAAATGAGCTCTGTTGACTTTGGATTCCTTGCAGCTCTCCTGATGTGTGATAATCTGCAGTGTTGGTTTGCTTCTTATACAGTGAAATAAACACTGTATTTACAGTGGAAAAAAGAGCTCTAAATGTGGCTTTAAATGAATAAAATGTGTGCTTGAACCATGTGGGTGCCCGTGGTTGTCTGGAAGGATTCATTTGGCCTCTGCAGTCAGAGCTTCCACTCAACAAGGTTTTACTTGGATGTTGCAGAAGACAAATAAGGTGATTCTTTGCAACTTGGCTGGGTTTTAGGAAGTTTAATTTACAAATTGGCTCTTGTTCTAAAAGTATTTTATTGCTTTTTATTACTCTGAAATGATGGCAGACAAGTACTGAAGTCTTGTTTCTATTTTTTATGTGTTTGATACTTTTTAGTATATTAAGCATCCATTTAAAATTATCCTCACCAAACCCAGTATTGAAAACTCCTGGAAGCCCTACTTTTCAATTAATAATACAAACTGAAACATGCATCAGTCTTTATTCATGTGCTGTCAGCCACTCTGATGAGCTGTTCATTTGCCAGATTAACTTGTATTTTTTTATTTCAGTTAAGACCTGCCAAAAAAATGATGAGGTGTTCAAATAGCTCATAATGAATAAAATTCTAAAACATGCTTAAAAAAGACAGGATTTTTTTTTTCCTGTAAAGTTAAATCAAAATACAAATTTCTGAAAAGATCACGTATTTTGCTTTACCATTTTCAAATTAAAATTTTAAATCAAAAAGTGTAATGAAGATAAATTTAGAAAATATTTTGAGTAAATGCTTTTTTCTTTAAATGTCAAAGTATTCAATCTTTTCAGGGTACTTTGGTTTTCACAAACAACTGTGTGCAATCAATGAAATGGCTGTCATTTTTCATAATTTGAGGAACTACAAGTCCAGCTAAAAAATACTAAATCTCTTCTAAAACCAGTGGAAAAGACCAAGGATGATTTTTGTTTAGAAAACATTGTCTGTTCTCAGAAAGGCCACACAGCAGGAACCCAGGCCCGTGCCTGGCAGTGTCTGTGACTGCAGGAGAAAGCAGAAATTAAACTTTGTTTCTGGTTGCTTTGACTGGTTCTGCTCACTCTTGAGGAAGGAGTTGGGCAATTCCTGCTGTGGCAGTAGAAATGTGGACTAAAGCCATCCACAATTACTCTTAAAGTACAAAATTCTCTCTACTATTTCATCTTTCCTTGTCCTCTATACACAAACATCTCAACCAATCCTTTTCCTGTCAATACAATGGAGATCAATGATATTCCTTCAGTGCACTTTAAAGTTCCTTTCTGCTGCAGAATTGAAGCCACATATGAATGAAATAGCCAGTGTGAATTTTGGCATATTTTGCTGTTAATACACAGTATTTTTAGCACTGGGCTACCTACGATGTTCTCATTAAATCCTTTCACTCCCAGGGATTTGGCGAACCAGGACTGACAGTCTGAAAGCAGCTCATGAGATTTGGGGTCTGGCTTCCAGCAGCTATGGGTCAGTGCCCACTCTTTGCTCTGGAACGTGTGGGGAAAGAGACTCAATTGCTCCCAGGATTTTCTGTGGTGGGTGCTGTCGGCCAAGTAACATCAGGTGTTAAAATATCATCATCGTTTCCTGAATTTGCTGCTCCGTGTCCTGTCCACTGGTAACGAGGGCTAGGAAAGCCTCTGCTCTTTGTTGATGCAATCTGAATTTTAGGTACACTTTCCCACTGTTTCTAGATGGTTATATTTAATTTCTGTCTCTATAATGACGCACAAATTTCAGACCAGGGAATTAGTGAATTTTTAGGAAGGCAGAAATATTTGTTATGTCGTATTGGTGTGTTCTCTTCTAAAAGAGCAACAATTTGATTGTTAAAAAAAGTTCTTATCCAACTAAAGGCTTGGTCTGTGTTCTTCTCAGCTTATTTCCCTACATTATCCAAGCACTCCATCACCATTATTCAGTTTATCTCCACAAAGCTTTTGCCTGGGTTGTGATCGTACTCCATTTTAAAACTGGACACACAGGCAGAAGAGAATTTAGCAGAGAACCTTTGTCATGCAGAAGGAAGATGTTGGCCAGAACTTGGCTTAAACTGAATTCCCATCCTGTAATCACCAGAGTGCTCACTGGGAGCAAACAACTGAAACTGAACTGCTGGGACTGAAACAACTGAAATGACTGTGTAGACTCCAGAGTCACACAAACAATTTAAATAATCTGATAATAGGCACTTTCCATCTCATTTAACATCCCTTCTTTTGCTTTGGTTCATATTTCTTCTTTAGACAAAAGCTGTTTTATTTACTTATATCTGTTTCATTCTATTTATTCTTTGGCCAGCTCATGTTTATTGCTGGCTCTCCAGCCACAAACCACTGCCATCAATGCTGCCATGAGTGGTGACTCTCAACCATGGAAATTGGGATGTACTGCAAATATTATTGTCTAATTCCAGGCTCTGAGTTAATTGCTTTGTTTCCATATGAATTACTGATATGGCTTTAGAAATTAGTGTGTCTTCCTTTGTTTTTTGTGTTTGTTTTTTTTGTGTGTGTGGTTTTTTGTTGTTGTTGTTGTGGGGTTTGGGGTGTTTTTTTGGTGTGGGTTTTTTTTTGTTTGTTTGTTTGTTTGGGTTTTTTTGTTTTTTGTGGTTTTTTTTTTTTTTGAAGGTAGACTGGACAATCTAACAAACCAAGGATCTAGGGAAAAAAATCTCTTTCCTTCTTGTAGGCAAGAAGTGAACATCAGAGTGATCATGTTTTAGGAGCACTTTACAGGACTTTTAGAATAAATTCTAAAACAAAGTGCATGGACAAAACCTGAAAAAGCCACTTCTCTAATAGTTTATACTTTTTGTTTTGTGATCCATTATTGAATAATATTTTAGATAAGCAAACCACAAAAAATGTCAATATTCTATTTCTGATATAAAAATATTAATGGGACTTAAACTATTATTTTATAACTTCTGTTTGTTTACCTACAAAATGTAGTAACAAGAAATAGAAATGTTAGGAAAATACTTGATAGTAACAACTAAACAGAAAACTGTGATAAACTACAAAAAAATACAGTGTTGTTAATTAAGCTTTTTAATTAGCATTGTAGATTTCTTGGGAAAACACACCTGGTGAGTATGATCTTGTACTTCATTAATTTGTATTACCAGGTTCCAGTTTCTTTTGAAGTCCATGCAGAGGTAGCCTAAGGAGGATGACTAAAGAGGACTTTGATTTGGCTGCTTTCTCAGTCAAAGAGCAGGGAAAGGGTAGATTGAAAGTCTTGTTTGCACAGCTCTCTGCTCTCTTTGTTAATTTTTCTGAGCAGTGAATTGTCCTGCAGTCCATAAATAATTTGACTCCTGGCATTCCCATGTTAGAAAATCTCTCAAAGTACAAGTCTCACTTTGCTGCTGGTGGTGATCCTGTCCAATACATTGAGTCAACATCCCTCAGGTTTGAAGTGCCATTCTAATTAAAACCTAGAATTTGGATAGTCAAGTGCCAATTAGTTCATAATTCCCACAGAGCACATGGAAAATCTGATTCTCCTCCCTTTTCCCCAACCCTTTAGATGGCAGCACAGCAGATGCAAAGCTTTGTGCTGCTGAAGCACCAGCTGCAAAGAATTCCCTCAGTGGGACATAAACTACCATTAATCTATAATTTTGATTTTGTTTTTTAAGAATAAACTTTCTTTCCAAAATACTACAGAGAGGTTACACCTCTTATTATTTGTGCAATAGTGTAGGCAGCCAACAGAACTTGTGTGTGTGGAAAGTCAGCTCCAAGTGTTATCCTAGCCACAATTCTTTCTGGAACTAGCAAAGCAAAAGTTGTTGGTAATTATAATGAGCCTATTAAGCTTAGTCATGAGTTTAGTTCCATCAGGAAAAGTTTTAGATTATTTTCTCATCTCTTCTATTCCTTTGAGAATAATTAGCAGCATGGTAATCTGCTTACTTTAAAAGAGGAATAATAATTATTTTCTAATCCCAGTGCAGCGTGTGATATAAAACAAGGCCATTACACCTTTGAGTGGGTTGGATTTTTTTTTTTTGTTTGTTTGTTTGCTTCTTATTAAATTAGAATTAGGATAGCCATAAGTGTAAAATGGGTGACACGGTCAGTTAAGTTGTTTGGGGCTGCTTTTCATGAGCATAGTGCCACTGAGCTGGCTGGGCCCTCTCACATCTAATAAGACTACAAAAAGTTCCAGAGGCTTCCAGATGTGGCAGATTTGCAGCTGCAATTACAGAGAGAAGTCCCCAGCAAGATGAGTATTCAGGTGTGTGCTTAACATGGCATTACATCGTAATTAGTAGTGGTGGCCTTGCCCTTCTGGTTGTCATTGGGGCTGGTCTGCAGAGAGGAAATCATCAAGGACACCTCCAGGGTTCCAAAGTGAATAATCTGCTACATTAACAGCAGTTCTGGGTTTGCTGAAGGTACAGAGAAACCTTGGAATGTTTATGGCAAGGAATGGCTGCTGTCTGATGCTTCAGCTGCTTCATGCACAGTAAAATCAATAATGGTCTTAGACAGATTTATAGTTTTGAATATTTCAGTTACCCGTGTTGGTGCAGGAGCTGTTCCTTGGTCTTTTTTCTTGACAAAATAAGGTGTGCATCTGGGGTCCTGAAAAGCTCGATACACCACAAGCTCTTATTTCCATTAGAAGTTTAAAAGATATACACGCAGAAAAATTATGTCACTGTGCTTCTGTGACCAAAAAAGAGAAACCAAATGGCCAATTCCTGAATTTGTCCTTACTGGTTTTTAAGGCAGGAACAGCTCCTGGGGATTTGGAGCACTGTAATTTCTGCATTTCTGCATTGCTCCAAAGGTGTTTGTGTTGGTTGGAATTGCTCTTTGTGGCTGAGATAATACAGACAGCAAAAAGACCACAATCACTTCAAGATAGGAAAGTTTTTATAGTAATTTCTACTATTTTACAAAAGGTTTTGAAGCAGTTCTATCTACAGAGCTGGTGTGCACATGGAAGGTATTGGAAAAAAAAGCAGCCTGGTCCCCAGATTGTGCCTGACATCTTTGTGTCATTTGAATCCTACTTAATTTTGATGGAATCATGAGAGAGGACTCTTATCTTTTCTGGGGCTCTAACCAGTAGCTGTCTTAATTTTTTACATTCTCTGGCAGAAATTTGCTATTGTTAATTACAAGGTAGAGTTTGAAGGGCACCAAGGGGGAAATTCTCTGTGTACTAAGATCAAGCTCCCCATTACAATAAAGACCATGTTTTCATGTAGATCATAAAACAGAGAACTGGTACCACCCTGGTGATATCTAAAGGAAATGTCAATTTCTTGCTCTAAAGGCACCAAAAATAAAAGAGCTGTGACTGGGTGACGTAGATTAGGAACATAAAGCAGAAATTTAAAATGGGTTACACGTACAGCAATCAGCATTAATTGAGCAAAGAGGTGCTGACAACATTCCATGTGATTTTTAACACTTTATTTCCCCAGAAGAGGTAAATATCAATGCTGTGAATAGTAAATACAACTTTTGTGATAATACTAGAATGATTCTTGATGTGGTTTAATGCCTCATTTCTGCATCACTAGGGAAGCTGCTTAATATGTGCAGAACAAAATTGTTGATAGAGGAGAAGCAGCTCCCAGTGCTCTGCTCAGACAAGGGCTGTGGAGGGAACCAGCAGCGACCTGCTCCTGTGAAGCACCAGCTCCTCACTGCAGCAGCTTGCTGGGCTCATGTCAGCCCTTCACAGAGAAGCAGACTGATGCAGTCGGACACGAAATGATCACACAGAGACCTGGAATCTTTTGAGATGCAGCGCTGAGGCCAAAAAAGCGCCTTTGTTTATTAATTTCCAAATATATGCTTTTATCAAGGTGACAATGGATTGGAAGGTGAAATTCCCACCTCTCAACTACATTGGTCAATCAGACTATCAATTACATTCTCTTCCCATCTGAAGGAATGCAAACATTGACCATATTTACAAAAGACAATTCTTTGTTTATGTTAAAAGGCATGGGAGAGTGAGAAACTCTGACTCCAGTATGAACCATCAGAAGGCTAAGAAAATTCTGGGTGACAGCAGACCATGAAGTATGTTCTCTGCAGAGGCTGGAGGATGCTGTGGCTAAGGAATGGGTGGCTGAGGCTGCACCTGGAGGTTCCTGGTGCAGCTCTACTTTGAAAAGGAGTATTTTCCGTCACCCAGCTGGCATCTCAGGCTGCTTTGCCCAGCTGCTTTCCAAGTGCTGTGTGTAGCAGTTTTGGGGTTTATTGTGTTGACAAGTCAGACAATAAAACCATTTCTTTAGTGTAGACTGCTGTTTTGTATCTACTAACTCGTGTATCATATTTATGTCCTTGTTATTTTAACATCCCTACATGACTCTCAGAGATCAGGGGTTGTATTAAGGCAGTTTGTCTCCTGAAAAAGTTACAAAGCAAAAATGATTACATACTGAAAAAAATGGTTGTATCTAATTGCAAGAATAGTGTACTCTCAGAATCAATATCCTTGAAAGAAAAAAGAATTAAAAGCAATAATAAAATCTATTAGAAGTTAAATCGCTATGATATATTAGGGTGTGTTGGTAAAATGGTTGGTAAAATGGTTTCCTATCTTTTCAATGGTGCATTGAGAAGTAAGGCAGGATGGATGGATGAGTCATAATATCCATTATTAAGAAATGGTTAGGGCTCACCAATATCCCAGGGTCATTAGGCAGCTTAATGGGAAATAATTCTGGTTCCAGAAAAGCACTGGCCTGCCCCATACCTTCTCATAACTGGGGGGAGTATCTGCAGCAGTCCCTGCTTGTGGCCCAATGTGAGCACACTGTGACTCAGGTTATGTATCTACCCTCCTAACAGACCACCTGCAATTCTTTCCTGAAGGGAGAAAAATAGAAATTAGGCTTTTGAGATATGAGCAGAATGTCTGCCACGCACGTGGGAATGCAAAAGTGAGATATGTGATGAGAAAGCCAAAACTGATAGAAAGCCTGGCATCTCCTCTGGTGAACCTAAAGCCTGCTTGGGTGTAACCATGTTTTTCTACACCTTTTCTTTTAAGAGCTTAAGTGGGAAATTCGTTGTGCAAAGCAGATAACAGGGATACACACTGATCACAATTGTCTGTTCATTATTCTAATAATATTTGATTAGCAATTCTGCACTCATTTTTCTTTTTGTTTAGCAAAGCATTGAACTTATTTACATGTTTCTTGACTGCTGAGTTTCTATTTTAGCAGCATGGAGATTTTTCTAATGCACAGACTTAGACTGCAGCAAGTATGGACCATCAATAGAAGGAAGGTGCAGACTGAACACTTCTCAAGTAAGATTAATAACATTTGGGTATAAAGATGATTTAAGTCATCTTTTATAAGGGTGGATAGATAGCAGGTTGCAATTTTATTTTCCATTATTTCTTTAATTAAACATGACTCCCAGACCAGGTCTAATTAAATCAGTGAAACAGTGTATTTCACAGTATGTTCCAGGTAGTTTTTTTGGGGGGGTTTTTTGTGGTTTTTTTTTTTTGGTTTTTGCTTGTTTTTTTGTTTTGTTTTTTTTTTTTTTGTTTGTTTTTTTTTTTTTTTTTTTTTTTTTTTTTTTTTTTTTTTTTTTTTTTTTTTTTTTTGTTTTTTTTTTTTTTTTGTTTTTTTTTGTTGTTGTTGTTTTTTTTTTGGGTTTTTTTTTTTGTTTTTTTTAGTCAATACCTTCCAAACTAGAACTTTCCTGCACAATTTCTTCTGGAAAGCTTTTTGGCAAGTGCTGTGAAATGCTGGGTCCTAATTGCCCAGACTGCTCATCAGACATTTGTGAGAACCCTCAAGCCTAATTTCCCTGCACCCCAATTCCTTTAGTCCTTGTCCATCACATACTTCTCCTCAAAAGACTGGGTGAAAGTAGATTCTTTATTATCAGTGAAGAGTCAGATGTCCCAGCAAGGAATTTACAGTCATGGTAAAAGCTGAATAATTCCCCCATGAAGAGCTGAACAGGCCTGTCCTGATTGCTGAGCTGGAAGCATGCAGTAAAAATTAAATAACTCACACACTAATGAAGACACACCAACCAAAATTCACTATGTGTTCAATAAAAACTCTGCATCCAAGCTTTTGTAATGAAAAACTGTATCAGACTGCGCACATGCAGGAGCCTCAGGCTGCAAACACAAGGCACAGCCTCATCTTGAGTACTTGACTTTTTCAGTCTGAATAATGTTTTGTCTGAAATCAGTGTGTGAGGGAATGGATGTATTCACACAGGATTTCTTAGGCCTGGTCAAACTTTAATTTTTCTGCAGCATGTCAGAAACTCTGCATGCCATAATTCATAGTTTTAAAGTTTTTTGGTTTTTTTTTAAAGTCACAAGAAATAAAAATAATCAGAAGTGACAGGAGCAGCAATGGAAATCCATTCTGCCAGCATCATGCTCTGTCGCAGTGTGTATTAATAACTCCAGTGCTCTGTTTCCTGGATTTATTAGAGCTACTGATGTCTCTACAATTGGTTACAGTGTGGTGTTAATAACATCAGGGGCGTGGGTTCAATCCACAGATGGGTCATTCACTTAAATTTGGGCTCTACAGTCCTTGTGGATCCCTTCCAACTCTGAGCATTCTGACTGTGAAAGCTTGAAAACAGTTTTAAATAAAAACCTGGAGAAACCCCCAGCAATGTCCCACCCTGCCAGTTTAGGTACGAGCACGCAGAGAATGACACTCTGTGGGCAGGGATGACAAAACCACCTAACACTTCTTTCCCCTCAGCAACCACCTTGGAATGAAGCTGTTTTCTTTTTTGCACCACAATAAATAAAACTGCATTTTAAATAAGAAAGCAGAAATGAGATGAGAATGCATAAGAGAGTAAATTGTGTATGACCCAGCCAATGAAGAGTGCAGACAGGACATGTTCTGAATAAAAGTCTGCTCCCTGTGAAAGCTGGTGTGGTGCTCAGGGACAGCCATGGAATGAGCAATGGCAGACCCAGGGTTGTTTCTGCCACTGCAGTTGAGATTTTCAGCCCTTAGAAAAAGGAAAGATAAATTGTATTCAGGATTTTTAAAAGCCTTGATGGAATTATCCTCACGTTTCTCTTAATATTCCTTGACGTAATCGTCAAAACACTCATTTTTAAATGGGAAAAAACCTCTGCTCTTTTTAGAAATAGTTTCAGTGAGAGATATAGAAACCAAAGATTTACAAGAACTATTTTTTTTTTTCTTTTCTTTCTCTACTGAATTAGAGCTGAGTGTATTTAAAATGCTCCTCTTCTTCTGCATACCACGGTATCAAAAAGTTTGACTCTGGCAGGGTGTGAGGGGCATGAGAGTGATATAATTTACAGGATTGACAATGTGGAGCTGTAATTCGCATTCCTGGATGAGCAGTTCAGAACTAGGAACATAAAAAAAAAA
>VYXD01015945.1:269416-284335 GCA_013397195.1 Hylia prasina
AAAAAAAGAAAAAAAGAAGTTCAACTCATATCTGTTTTTCCCCTAAGTGGAAAGGACTGAAAGAAAGAATTGAGATATAGTTATACTGTAAGAATTTTCACTTCCCATATTGCTCCTAACTCAGCTTGTTGAATTATAGAGCTGCAGGTTAGGGATTGGTTTTTGGTGCTTGCACAGTGGAATCTCAGTTCCTTGCATTGTCCTGTGTGCATGCAGGATAGAACCAACAGTGTGTAATTAGTGCTGAGTAATATAATTACCAGTGAGTTTTGGGTGAATCTTACTGTGAATAAAGTCTGTAAAAAAAGTGAGAGGTGGGTTTCATTGCACCAGGTGCCTGGTGACAGGGTTGTGTCTGAGCTGTACCACTGCAGTGTGCAGATTGCACCAAGTCTTCAGTGGAGCCCCTGCTGGCTCACAGTCAGTGGACAGTTTGTCCAGAACTGAAGTTAGTTCTTAAATAAGCCACCAGAAATAAAGAAAAGCCACATGACTTTCAATAAATACTTTCTACATCTCTAATAAATCTATGGATGTAAAAATGTTACAACTTTGAGTGAATGTAATTCAAAATGTTTTCCTTTTTTTTTTTTTCTTTTTCGGTGTTTGCATATATCTAGTGCATATGGAAAACACCTTTCTGAGAAAGTCAGGATCAGTCACTTCAGAAAGCTCTAAACTCAAAGAGGCTGTTTGTTGTCTATTGAAAATTTTCAGAGAGACTCTTGTTATTGCCTTCAGTGGAAGATAAAAGGTTCTTGCTACAAATACGTTATTTAATGAGTTGACTTTTCCAATTTTTAAATAAGTTCACTTTAAAATATTTTAAGAAGTGTCAGAGAATTCACATTGGATAGTATGAAACAGGCAGGGTGAGGACATGAAAGAAAATTTGTTTGCACACAAAGGATGAGTGTCAGTTCAAAGCCACCTGTGACCTTCCTGTTTAATGAACACAAACCACACTTAGCTCTGGTTTGTAATTGCAGTCAGACCAGCAGCAAGCTGGACTAATGCTGTGGGGTTTATTCTCTGTTTATGGGGGAAAAGCAGCAAGTACTCTGCCAGAGCAGTAGGCTGAGATGAGGAAGGAGAATGGTTGTTCAAAATTAGAGTACAAATGGTGTGTGGTTAAAAGATGTGAGTCACAGCAGAAAGAGCATTGAGTCTGACAAAGAGTTAAGGAAAACTTTACATTCTGAGTCCTTTTACATCTGTTTTAATTCAGGGTCATCCACCTCCACTGTTTTTTACAAGTTCATTGTTCAGTGACAACAACTACTTTTTAGGCATTCTCCTGTTTTGTTTTGTTTTGTTTTGTCTTGTTTTGTTTTTGAGAACAAATGAGTCCTATGGTAAGCAGAGCAGCTTTCAAAATATTTGTTCTAACTGGCCTAGCAATAATAAAATACTTATTCAGCTGAATTATATGTTCTGAAATCTCTTTTATGTTTATTTATCATAAAAATATGCAAACAAGTTGAAAAATGAAGAAACTGAAACTGTTTAGATACCTGAGGTCACACAAGGTACCAGTTTAAGATTTAGAAACAGAAGATGTCTCTCCTGATTCCTGTTATTTGCCTCACCTGTATCATTACAGTATTTTATATCCCTTCTTTATAATAGGATTCAGGAAATTTTGCCCTTGCACAAGATAAAAGTGAGAATTCCATTCTGAAAGAACTTCTTTAAAGGACATCTGTCCCAACTTCTCCGCAGCTTTTCATAATGAAAAAATACTTTTTTTTTTTAATCAGTCAAACAGTCATACTAAACAAACACTCATCTCTGTCAATTTATGTACCCATAATCAGTAAGATTCAGCCACTAGGCAGATAAAATGCAATTGGCAATTATTTTGTTGGTGAAAAGACTCCTAATTACTGCACAGTGGTTCTGGCCACTCGAGGCACTGCTCCTCTCCTGGTGTTATTCACAAAGCAAGTTTTAATTTACCTGTTGGGTCATTATGGACTCCTGCTATTTTCACTGGGTTCTTTTGTCACGTGACAAACATTCCAAGAATTCTCCCTTGTGAAAATATTTTTGTTGCATTTATCAGTTTTGATACAGAACAGCAATAAATTTTCCTGGAAAACAAGATCTTTACAAGTATTACTTAGAGCTCTCTTTATTACAAGTTAGGCAATTGTGCCTTTTTGCCAATCATATGAGAGGAACTGGCCATGACACTGGCTGCAGACTTGTTTCTAGCATTCTATTTACAGTTAAACCTTTAGGTTTCATTAGAACACCTTTTTCATCATCCGTTTGTTGAATAATCTCAATAAACAGCCTTCATCCATCAGGACTGCTGAAAAATTTGATTAATTGTATGTTACAGGCTTGCAGGTTTTCTCATGGGTTTCTGTGCTCACTGGCCTTTAGAGGGGCATCATAATCCCAGAAAATATTGGGGTTGGTGAAGGATTTTGAAAATTTCTCCTGTTTTCTGGGTGCTATTACTTCAGAGATGAAATATGCGTGAACCAGGATGTTTATGTAACTTTCCATTTACTCTGACCCACTTTTTGATACAACTGCATGAAGAGGTTTTTCTGCCGAAGGAATTCCTGTTTCTAAATGATCTGAAAACTTTATAAAGCTGGTAGATTTCTGGTCTCCATGATTCTGGGTGTTGTGATCATCCCACGTGGAGTCATCATAAAGAGCTGTGTCTGGAATCCAGTCTCACAGTTCTGATGCATTATTGATAAGCTTAATGAAACTCAATGAGGTTTTAAGTTTGAGGATCTTGGTGCTTGTTTACACACATGTACACAGGAAAATTAATGCAAATGAGTTCTGAAATTATCTTAATTCATTTTATCGTTCGTTTAGGAGTGAAATAACATAAACTACATTAAGATAATTTTAATTTTAAATAAGAATAGCTGCACAAGGACACAGGATAATGTAATTAATCTACTTCAAAGTTCATACATTTTAGTTAATTCCAATTAACCTTCTTGAGTGTTGTCATGTTGGTAAATTCCTGTGAGCAGCCTGTCTCTAAGGCAGTGATGTAGAGGACCAGAAGTGCTCTGGCATCTCTCTCCAGAATTAGAGCAGGGAAAATCTTCCTTGAAGATGCTTCTTTCTTCTGGGATGTGCTACTCTGCTTTGTCTGACCACACACTTTCTGAGGAGTGTTACAGGATTCTTTACACTTTTATCTGGAAGAAGAGGGTGCCCCAAACCCTCTTATTTTCACATGGGCAGTACAAAAGACTGTAAGCATTATCCCAAAGATAAACAGTCTTACTTTTTCTAGATTTCTAAGCATTTGTATTCATACAAATATATATTTTAATGTAGATGTTATGCTGTCTATGTCACAGCATCATCCCTGGAGTCACACTCCTTAGTGTATATTCAGATATATCCCACTGGGGGCTTGGGTGTTTTGGTTATGCCTGTGTTTATTTTAAAAACAGTGAGAAGCTGTCTCTTCCTTTTCTAGACTCTTCTGTCCTTTGGGTGAGGTCTCTGGAAGAGTTTCAGCCCTCCTGACTCCCCCAGCCCTCCTTGCAAGGGGAGTGGATTCTGATGGAAATGAGAGCAGGGCCTGTGCTGTGAATTGTGCAGGATTTGCATCCTTCCAGTGAGGTTTGGGGATGGGTGACTTGTGGTGCAGGTCCCAGGTCATTCCACAGTGCTGACATAATCTAAATGAGTGCCAGTTTAGCAGAACACAGAAGGAAACCCTTACACACTTCTGGCTTCAGGCGCAGAGTTGTTCAGAGTAGTTTGGGTTTTTTCCCAGCAAGTTTGCTCTCTTCACACAGTTTCCCTTGCCCAAAGTGGGATTGCAGACAGCTTCTCTGCCCCTTTCTGCTCCAACTTCCTGACATTTGCTCCTCAATTAGCTCTGTCATTAGCAGCAGCAGATTTCCTTTCACACACTTCATTGTTTTCCTCCTTGCAATGTCCTACACTTATTCTGGATACTTCAGCTTACAGGGTAATAACAAATTTCTTTTGAGTTGTTTATTTCCTTGTTCTCATTTTTCATTTAATCTACAGCCCTTCTACAAAGCTTCTCTACACCAAAATAGCTTTTCTTTACTATTTTATTGAGCACTCTTCTTCTTTTCAGGCACGTTGTTGTTTCTTCTTTTCCACAGATCTCTTATTCAATGCTGCCATCAGCTTTTTCCTGCATGTGGCACCCAGCATTTTTTGGACTTGTTTTAAAATTCTCTCAAATCTGTGCTTCCTTCTTATTCTTCCCTTGCTTCCATTTATTTTTGTATCACTGCATAATATCTTGTCGCTTTCTTCTGGGAAAAAAGCTGACAAAATGAGGTGTTTATCTGTGCCTTCCTGTTGGTTTGACATCCTTTCTCCATCACAAAGATCCTTCATTACAAACATTTCTCATCTACTTCCTCTACCTGTTCTGCCTGTCCCATCACATTTCCTTATATGTCTTGCCCTGTTTTTATCTTTCATTTCCCTTGACAATAAAAACACGATTAAGCTTTAAGCCCCTCAACCTTTAAAACCACCAAACTCCTGAAAACTCTGCTTCTGTTCTTAGTTTTCTGTTGGTTTATGCAATATTCTAATTAAGGTTGTCTGGAGCTCCCTTTCTCTCATTCTTACCCCATTCCAGCTTCTGAGCTCAGCTAAAACTATTGTTAAAAGTAAAACTATTGTTACCAAACTTTTAGTTTGAAGCCATTCTCATCTTAGCTGAGCCATCAGATGCTTTAAAGGTCAGCCAAGCCTGGGTGGTTTTGTTTTGTTTTTTTGGTTTTGTTTTTTTGGGGGGGGTTTATTTTTTGGTTTTTTGGGTTTTGTTGTTGTTGTTGTTGTTTTTTGGTTTTGGTTTTGTTTTGGTTTTTTTGGGTTTTTTTTGAGATCTTGTAATTTCTTGTGTCTTATTTCATCCTACTATGGAATGAACGTGCATCTGTCCTCCCTTTGCCTTACTGTGTTTTGTTCTTTATGAGCATTTTTATTTCATAATTAGGGCTCCTATTTTTGTAATAACACACGTAATAAAATTTTATTGCTTCATCCAAAGATGCCAGTTAAGTTGAGGTGAGAAAGGAAATTTGAGAACATCAACCCAATACTTTCTAGAACTAAAGTGGTTAAAATTAAGCATGGTGTTAGCATGCTTAACAACTTTAGGGCCTTATATAAAAATGTAAAGCTAAGTAACATTTCCAAGTAGTTAAGGAACCTACAGAGTGTTGTAAATTAGGGATAGGTGTAGGGTAATAATCACACCTACCTGGAGGCACTCTGAGTATTTTATCCAATACTTAGAGTGCTACATTACCTTCTTACATTCCCAGTGATGTTTCACCACATAACCAAAAAAATGGGAGATGAAACTTTTTTACATCTTGCACTGTATTCTGCTGGAAGTGATTCTAAGTAATTATGTTGCATTTTTCAGTGACTTCTTAAAAAACAAAACAAAACAAAAAAAAACCAAACAACAAACAAAAAAAACCCCAAACAAACAAACAAAAAAAACAGAAACCAAACTTGCACTTATGTTGAGGACAATAAGCAGAAATCCAAGATATTGAAAACTGTGTGGAGTCTGTGGATATTATCCAACAATACTTTTGGGAATTGTTCACTGAAATGCAGAGTACATCTTTACAAAGCTGCCTTGGAACATCAGACAATCTGCACACAGCAGCATCTCCCCAGGCAAGCAAAGTGCTCCTGCACCACTCCACCACATGAAAGGGGTGAAATGGCTGCTAAACCATCAGCAGTGGAGGAGATTAATTTGTTTTAATGAGAGCCACACGCTGCAATTGTAAGGATTTCAGAAAAACAACATTAGAGCAGAGCTGCAATTTGTAGCTCATCAATGCCAGGATCTGCCTCATCTTGTGCATTGGTACATGGAGATTTTACTGACCACGGTTTCAAAATGTTCATGCTCAGGATAAGAGTTTGAAAGTAGCATTTCCTGAACATCCAGCTGGAAATCTGACCTAGCCTTTAAAAGTTTTAGCTAAAACTACCATGGCGAGCAGAAGAAGCTGTTGCATGGGAGTTTTGCAAGCAGAATGACCCAGAACAGAGATCAAGAAAGACTAATTTTGCACCAGATATTAGTGTGAAAATATTATTAAAATTAATACCCTTTACAGGAAAAACAGATACTGGATCATTATGCCATTGCATATTCCAAATACTCTGTGGTTTTTTTTGGACTTTTCCATGTGGTTTGGCCCTTGAGTAGAGTAAACTTTGTTCCTGAACATTGAGAAAAAGTGTTCTGATGTTAGTCTGTCATAAATGAGAGTAAAACTTCGAAGTAAATTCAGGGCTCATCAGAGATTCTCTGCAGTGGGAATTAGCATATGAGACTTTTTATATAAAGTTAGAAAAAGAAAAACAGCTCTGCAATGCATATTCATAAAGCTATACCCATAAAGCTCACTCCACAGTGTAGGATTATTGCATTACAGTAGTCAACTTTTCAATGAACATGCCCTTAAACATAAAATAATAATGTCTGCAATCTTGATTATTGTTGTTCATATATGATTCAATAATGTCTTACTCGGAGTCTAAGATTAAACTCATGAATCTGCAATCTCAAATGCTGTGTTTTCCGTGTGATCTTAGGTAGAAAATAGTTAATCATTTACTCTTTCTTTAGCTTGTAATAGAAACCAACCAATTACCTTCTAATACTCAATTAGAAATGAAAACNCAGTGGCGGGGGGGGGTTTGCTGCTCAGGAATTCAGGGATCACTTGTACAGGATATCTGTGAAGTGCCTTTCCCTTTGTGGGTCCTTCTGTGCCTGTGGAGATTTGTTCCCTGAGCCCCAGCCCGGCCCCAGCCACTTCAGGTCCCAGAGACCTTCCTGGGGTCAGTGAGCTGTGAGGGAGCAGGGTTGCACAGGCTGTGCTTCCAGACCTTTCCACCACACTGCAGCAGAAAAACCCCAGCAGAGCTGGGTCCTCTGCTGCCGTAAATTCCTCTTTCTGAAGGCTGTGTCAGCTCAGGATGTGCTGCTCGGATTTTTGCAGATTTACACACAGACAGGAGGTTTGCACTGCAACAGCAGCTCCAGTTTTATTTTATGCTGTTACTTGGGAGGATATGTAAATTGTAGAGGCACCAGGCTTTTTTCCTCTTGCCTCCAGATGTACTGTTTCAATTTAGATATTGCCAGTTTGTCTAAGCAAGTTTGGATTAGGTCAATACTTCATGCTATTCCTGGAGCATCCTAGTTTTCCTTAGAGTCTTTTCATTGAATAAATTGCACTTTAAGTCAATACTGAGCAAATCACTGTGNAAAAAAAAAAAAAAAATTTTTCCCCAAAAAAAAAAAAAAAAAAAAAAAAAGCAGTGATCTAGAAGAACAACAAGAACAATGAAGGAAAAACCTGTTCTATTACAAGTACAGTCACACCAACCAGATTTTTTTGCATTTGGTTGTTTCAAAACTATCCACTGAGTGGAACTGGTTTTGGGGCATAACAGAGACCATGTACAAGTGGCAAATAGATTTTCAATGCCTTATGATGAAAAGGGTGAATTGCAAAAAAACTACGTGCAGCCTTTACAAAGCCCAGAGAGAATTGCAGTGGCGGGGTGGGATTTGCTGCTCAGGAATTCAGGGATCACTTGTACAGGATATCTGTGAAGTGCCTTTCCCTTTGTGGGTCCTTCTGTGCCTGTGGAGATTTGTTCCCTGAGCCCCAGCCCGGCCCCAGCCACTTCAGGTCCCANAAGGCTGTGTCAGCTCAGGATGTGCTGCTCGGATTTTTGCAGATTTACACACAGACAGGAGGTTTGCACTGCAACAGCAGCTCCAGTTTTATTTTATGCTGTTACTTGGGAGGATATGTAAATTGTAGAGGCACCAGGCTTTTTTCCTCTTGCCTCCAGATGTACTGTTTCAATTTAGATATTGCCAGTTTGTCTAAGCAAGTTTGGATTAGGTCAATACTTCATGCTATTCCTGGAGCATCCTAGTTTTCCTTAGAGTCTTTTCATTGAATAAATTGCACTTTAAGTCAATACTGAGCAAATCACTGTGTTCAGAGGCACTGTTGCAGACAACGTGTCAAACAAGTGTCTCTTTAATTTGAAACTTTTTATGGGCAAGAATAAGCCAAAAAAAAAATAAAGCCCTGGAAAAATGTGACCAAAAGAAATTTGTTTTTGTGCTTATGTGAATATGCAAAACCCTGCTGTGCTTTGGCATATATTCCAGATTCAGTACCTACCTACCAAAAAACCCTACACAACTTAAAGTGGCAATTTTGGACTGTTTAATAATTGTCACAGAAAAAGAGAAAATGTTAAGTTAAAGAGCAAAAAAGAGTTTCACTTTTTTTTTTCCTACTATTCTGTGTTATCAAACAATTTCTTTTTATTCTGATATGTTTGCCCTATTATTCTGATAATGGCATGAGGAAATTACTCTATCAAGTCCTGCATGAGAAAATTATTATAAGATGGAAACCAGTTTCATATCTATTTTGTGAGTCCATATGATAGTGCTGATCCTCATTAACTTCGCCTAAAACTCTGGTTGTTATAATATTTTCTTACACAGTTGTAGTTCTGGCAGATTGTAACTCTTATAACTCAAATCCAGAGTGCAAGACAACTGCTGGAAGCTTCTCCTAAAACTGTTCCTCAGCTCTTGTGTGATACTGTGAGAAAGGCTGTGCCTGGTAACAGGAGAAATCTGGACAAGAGATTGTTCTGTTCTGAAGCCTGACAGGGAAGGTCTATGAGCCCTGTCATTGTCAGGAAACAGTCTTGATGTTTTTCATTCAGACAAATTCTTGGTTGTTGAATTAAATTTCAATCTGTTCAGTGTGATTGAGGCAAAAAAATCAATATAAAGCTGAGTCAGATACACCTACCGTAAGCTGAGGCAGGAAATGGAGATAAAAGATGACACAGAAAGAGTTAACACAGACCATCTGAAGGAACAGAGGTAGGAGTGACTCCAACCAAGGCATTAAAAGAGAACAGCTCTTGGAAGAATCTACAAACCCAACTACGACGTTGTGATTAGAAGCAAACTCAAATTTAAAACAAAGCTATGTGTTCCTCCCAATCTGCAGTGAGCCAGAGGCCACTCCAGTGATTTAGAGCTCAGCTGCTTTTCCCTTGGAAAGAGAAAAGGCTGAGGAAGGTGCAGGATGGTGTTGGTGCAGAGCTGAGGCTGGCAGCTGCAGCAGTGCTGAGCTTTGTCACTGAAATTGCTGCTGGAGGTGGCCAAGGGATGGCAGGAGGAGTCCTTGGCAGGGCTACCAGACACATGTCAGGGCACACTTCAGAACAGCTATTTTAACACACTTTGGTTGGTTCCATCACTGGTGTTGTCACTCGAGTCGTACTTTAGTACATCAAACACTTATGGTGTATAAAACAGATTTCTGAATCAGCAACAGGCCTTCAAGTCAACTGCTGTGCAAGGATCCGTGCTCATGTCAAACCTGGCCTGTGCTGACAGATGTCTTCATAACATGAGTCTGCCAACCTGTAATAATCAGAATATACACAAAAAGTTGTCCCTCAGCTTATGTGGTGCAGCGAAGCCAGGGAACAAGGAAATGGGATTACGCTGTATATGGTGACAGGATTGTGAAGTTACGAGGTGAATTATTGTAAGCAAGTATTTTTCTCTGAGAACAGAGAAGGGCCAAGGAGGGGGACTTTAAAAAAAGCTCAGTATTTATTAAATATTTCCTCAGGTCTCAGTGGCTCAGGCAGAACTGGTTTCTTAAGTATTTCATAAAAGCTGTCTCAGGGAAATTCATCTGTCAGGAGTTTACTCACTTTGCACAGCTAAACACTGAACGCTCTCCAAACTGCAGCAATTCCCTCAAACAGTGTCACCAGGTGCTTTATCCACAGCCCCTTCAGGACGTGACGGATTCTATGAAATGATCAAAGCATTGTGACACTGCCTTTACTGCCTAATGATTTTTGCTTCTATTTTTAACAAACCCTTTGTACCTTCCTCCTAAAATAGCAATAGGACTCTCACGAATGCAGAATTAAATCTCAGTAACAGCGTAAGTACTTTGCTCTTTCTGTATCCTGTGGCCTGTTATGCAAAAGAGGCTCAATAGTAAATCAAAAGACTCCCTGTGGGGTGCAGCACTCTTTCCTCCCTGAGGAGAAAGTTCAAATACTGCACAGGTGAAGGAGTCTCATTAAAAGCATTTACCCCCCAATGCTCTGCCAGGTAAAAATGCCTGAGCGTCAAGGAGAAAGGACTGACTTAGACTTCAGACAACAAAGCACTGCCAAAATTATATTTAGTTCAGGAAAAGAAACAAGAAACAAACAGCAAAAGAGGATGAAAAATGCAGTTTATAGAAAATGTGATGACAAGTTGTTTCCTTTCAGTCCTTTTTTTCTTTTTTCTTTTTTTTTCTTTTTTTTTAATTCAAGGGTTCTGCATAATTTCTCATGTGAGGTCTTATGACTAATGTGGAGAAACAGGGAATGCAGCTCAAGAGCTCTGTGACAGAGCTTAAGGGTGGATGGTTCAAGAGCAAATTCTGGCTTTCAGCACTCAATAGAAGCTGCCAGTAGTTTTGCCACACTAAGGGCAAAAAGTCTGGACCATACTGTAAGAAGTAATGCAAGTAACAGTTTTCTTCTGTACCTCAGTAGGTAAAGCCAAGTTTCTACTGTAGATCATAAAAGTTTATGGTGGTGGTGTGGTTCAAATCCATCAGCAGGTGAAGAAATGAGCTATTTGTCATCCCCTCTTGCTATTATTACTGGTTTTAAACAGCAGTCTAGACTGCAGTGTGTTCTATGAAAAGTACATTATCTATCTCTTGATATCTGTATGAAACAGTTACACTTTGGTAATTACACTTTTATAAAATGCTATGAATAAGGTAATGGATTAGGACAGTGTAGTGAGGAAACAGAAGAGGAGGACTTACAGCATTGGGAAAAGAAAAAAACAATCAAAAACCAAACCAAACTTCTTCCAGGGAATAAATTTATTGACATTTTTGTGGGGAACATCTCAATCTGTTCAGAGTTAATGTATTCTGATTTAGAAGCTGGTGCAAATTTTGCAAGCAGTGATCAGTTGTTCTTGCAGTTTCTGTTGATAAATTTGAAGCACTCCCAGAATAAAACAGAAGCCTGGTTTTACTTTTTTCATTCTTTTTTTTTCCAAGGAGAGAGGAAACAGAAACTAGAGTGTTCAAGTGAAGTAAGAATAAGCACTTAAGATTATAAGAAGGAACAATTTAAGCAAAATATGGGACGTCTCAAAGATATCTCTCTACTGTTATAGGTCTATTTAATACAATTAAATTGTCCCATTCCTCCTATTCTAAAAACAGAAAAAAGAGTTAGAAAAACAATCTGAAAAGGAGGTTTAACAGGGAACATCTACTTTAAACACAACAGGATGCCCTGTTAATAGCATGTATTTACATTCCAGCAAACTGATGTGCAGAAGAAGCAAAAATATGCAGAAGTTGGTTTCTCAAAATTTTGTATTTTAAAAGGATAAATGTAGTAATAATGTGGATAGCTGGAATATCAGAGGTGTGAGAAACTGAGCCCCACCAAGGTGTGGGAGCTCTCCCTGTTCCAGTGCTGTATGTGCTGCCTGGATAATTTTACACCCCAGGCTGTACACAGGGAATGTTTCTTTGCACTTCTGTGGGTTCTTAGGATTCTCTGGGAACCAGAGCATCTGCTAAACTGGGTATAAAAAACCCCCACATCCACAGATGCATTCCACAGGAGCTTTGGCAATCAATTGGCAAAAATGAGTTCTTAATGGTAGGTTATTTTGTGGGATGGAAGCTTGCGATATCATGACCTTGCTGCAGCAAGCACACCGTTCATGCCTGGATGGAGTTTCTGACAAAATCAGCATGTAATCATGAGCATTTGATCAAAAGTTCAGGGGGAGAAGACACAGTCACTCTGAGTTTGACAGGGTCACTTTGAAAATGCAGTCAGCGTGCACTCTTGCATACCTGCTGTAGCAGTGCAGTTCAATCAAAGGCATTCCGAAAAATGGCTCCATCACCAGATGCTTCATCTCTGGTAATATCTTTGGATCCCATTTCCTTGGGAAGTTAACAAGGCATATTCTAAGGATAGATGCCTTTGGCTAGGGTACATCCAACACTGTATATACAATTTTTCATGAATATGAATGACTGACTTCAAAATTAACATGTAAGTATGCATTTCTTCACTGGTGAGGACCACCATTGCTCAATTTCTGAATGCAGGATATGCTGAAAAGCAGTGGCTCTGAGGCTGAAGTTAATAAAAAAATACTACACATATTTTGGCTATTTTGGTAACTTGTCACGTTCTTCAGCTGATCAGATACTAATGAATGAACAGATGACTAAAAGCTGAAATGAAATTAGGTTCTAATCCTGTCAAATTGCCAGTCTGCCTCCTCATGAACTTAGCAAAGAAATCAGCCAAAAGCATTCAACCTGGGATCTGCTTGTTCTGGCATCTCCCATAAGGCATCCAGGAATGAGCTGTAGCTAGTGGTTAGTATTTAGTGCTGAAGGTGCCTCCGCTTCCAAAAATAAGTGAATTGATAATTATGTTCTTTTACCTGAAAATGCACGCTCTTGTATGCATTGGTAGCTAAACTATAATATTGAGCCAAAAGTTAACAGGTGTCTCAGAGTAGTAGTCTCTTTCTTCCCCCACTTAATTCATAGTTAATATGAAGGAATCCAAGATTAATAATGAAACCCCAGAGAAAATTATATCTGCTGCTATTTATAGTCCAGGTTCTGTGGTCCCTGCCCAGGGCTTGAAGGAATCCATCTCCAAGACCCGCTAGCCCAGCATCGGATTTTCAGAGTGAGTCACATTTCCCACACTTTGTGCATGCAAACCAAAGTTGGTGTTTGTTGGACACATCAGATTTATTGTGTTTACACAGAGTGTTTGCATGTCACACACACCCCAGCTCGAGCTGGGACATGCAGGCAACCCAAACAGCTTTATGCCAAAAACATGATGACAGCTAGGAATTTGTATGCAGAAAATGTGCCATGCTGACAGAGCTGGAGACCAATACATATTTTAAGAGCTTCTCCTCTCAGAGACAGAGAAAACAATGCTGGGAAGTTCTCACCTAACAGACGTGGAGTCTCGGGATGAGCCAAGGAGAGGTGTGGGCCCAAATTGTGGTTACTGCTGACAGTGGCTCCCCGGTAGGTTTATAACACACTCACTCTGTGAGTGATCCTAACACCCAAAGGCATTGCACAGTTGGAGAATCTTATTTTTTATGGCTTGATTTGGCTAAATAATGACAAATCTGGACATTAATGTATGATTGTTTAGTTAGTTCTACTACAACATAAATAAACCCTAAGGCTGGAGTCAGCCTTTGATTTTAGGATGTGCCAGTAAAAGCAAGTGGTGTGGACTAATGGCTTCCTTGAACACCCCTCAGAATATGAAAACGCATCTACATATCTGTCATTGGATATGTGATAATAGCTACAAATCTAACATTAAAATTTCATTTTCCCTCTTCTCCAAGACGACATGAATAAAAACCAGTCAGAGTCGTAGAAAATTCTTTTTTATGATTTCATTTCTGTTTACACACTAACCAGCAAGCACCACTTTCCATAGCTGCTCTCTCACATCAGGGCATTCTACTTTATGACCAGCATGTTAAACTTCTCCCCTACTAGGGGAGGAAATATTGCAAATAAAATACTGGAACCACAGAAACACAGAGGATGGAGAGAGCCTCTGAAGGTCACCTAGCCTGAAAATTGAAATGCCACAGGAAAAGCAGCACAACACCTTTTGTAAGTAAATATTTTATTCTTGATCTTTATTTATATAGGAAAGCCAAGAGAAACCTTGTTCTTCTTCCCAGCAGAATGAGAAAAGTATTAAGTACTTTTGTGTGCCCCTGACATCCCTACAAGCTGGAAAGGGCAGGGGATGTGAAGTGCTTTGTGCAGGTGCCAGAGCAGGGGATGTCCAGCAAACTCCTGTTTGAAACCAATGTCCTGAGGAGTGAAATAGGTCACTCCTTGCTCTTGGCTGCTCTCTTGTACCTGTAGGAGAGAGCCCTAGAAAGAATCTGGTTCTTAGATTAGAAATTGTGTTTTCCTGCAGAAAGGCTTTGAGAGCGGTAAAACTTTAATAAAATGTCATTCCCAGTCATGTTTTTTTAATAAAAGGGTACTTGTGGTGAAGGTAGACCCATCACAGGGGTGTCAGGGAATGCTGGAATTGTGTGCTTAAAGAAGCAGCAGAATAAACATGTTTATATTTCCACTCCTTCCCTGTATGTGGTAAAAATAATTTAAAAACTGCTTTTGTTTCTTCAGCAGAAATTGAATAAATATTTCATTCTAGTGATGCTGTCATCACTAGATGATGATCTTGGCTTAATGATTAATGATTTTGGCTGGTCACTTCTAAGGCAAAGAATTTTTAAGTGCTTCTATACTAGGCAGACACTGTGTTTTCTAATCTTATTATTGAGTTTAATTAGTTTAGGTTAAAGGTCATAAGATGCCAAATTTAAAGTAAATATAATATATAATTGCTTTTAGAGTGTATTCTTCATAAGAATTGTATACTGCAGTTTCTACCCCCAGTCTTATTTACAAATTATTAATTCAATAGTAGCATTGCAGCATATACCATTCACAGTGCTTGAACTTAATTAAGAATGCATCCCTGCTAACTGATTATGGTACAGCTTTCATAGGCATTTTTCCCTAATGGCTATCTCAGGAAATTTCCTGCTAATTAGGTAGAAAATTTATTTTCTATCTTGCATCGTCACTAAAAGTAAGAACAATCTTTACTTCACCTTTGTACTATAAGATCTGTAAGTGTTTTCTGAAAGTTTCAGGGAAATGGTATACTCTTATGTTTTCTACTCTTTTTCAGAATCAG
>VYXD01015945.1:291819-310672 GCA_013397195.1 Hylia prasina
AAAATAAAATAAAATAAAATAAAATAAAATAAAATAAAATAAAATAAAATAAAATAAAATAAAATAAAATAAAATAAAATAAAATAAAATAAAATTAATAGACCAGCTCTACTTACTTAATCAAACTGATTATTATTTAAAGACAGGATAAGGTAGCCAAATCAGGAGCTGTGGAGCTCCCTTCCAGTGAGCTTGGGCAGGCCAACAGGCAGAGGAGCTGCAGTGCTGCACTGACAGCTTGAACAAAGAGCTGCATGCAGGCAGCTCTGAGACAAACTTTTTTTGGGCAGTGGTGTGTTTAACCAGATCAGCACTAAGACATCTTCTGCACTTCCACTCAGATGCACAAACCTTCAGCTAAATTTGTACGTTTGTGCTTTTACAATATTAAAATGTAATTGGGACTGCCAAAAAGGAGCAGTATTGTCTTAGAGGTGTGAAAGTCATATCTAATGCAAGAAAATGAGACACAAAAAGCCTGTTAGAAATTTAGATTTGTCTTCACCCTAAACTGATGATACTTTGAGGCTTCTCCTCTGACAGAAATGGCCAGTGAAGATACACAAAGGAGGCACATCCCAAGTCTGAGTTTCCTCAGGATACACTAAAGAGTTTGCAAGAAAGTTCAAACAGTTGGTCCTATCAGAAGCATTTAACATGCAGAAAGCATTTATTCTGGGAATATTTTTAAAATCCATCATTCTCAAGGATGCTTGCGCCTTTTTTTTTTTTTTTTTCCCTGTCAACATGGCAAGAACTGAAACTATGTAAAAAGCCTCATTATCCCATAAAGGCAGCTCTGAAAGCCTTGTCTGGCTGCCTATTGAATTAGCAAACACAAAAGTCGAGCGCTGCGATTGATGCTGCCCTGTCAGAGCAGCAGCCAAGAGGATTTAGGAGGCTTTATTAAAGCTGGGTTGTACGGCAAGACTAAGTATTAATTCTTAATATGGTCGAACACAAGGTTGGAGCATGTCTGCTGAGGCTGCTTTTTGCCTCTGTTAGATTACCAGATTCAAGCTTACTGTCGAAACGCAGAACAGAGGTTTAGATGTAAAGTGCTCACTGTGTTCCACCAAAAAAAAAAAAAAAAAAAAAAGAGAGAGAGAGAAAAGGAAGAGGCTTTAAAGTTTTAACCTTATGACAGTCTTAAGAAAAGGACTTTAAGCCCCCCCTCAAACTCAAATGTATGAAATAAAATGTAAAAGATGTCTATAATCAACTTTTTCAAGAGGAGTGTTTGATTCTTCAAGAGGGTGAAGAATGTAGTCCATTTCCTAAAAATTACTAGGGAAACAATGACAGGAGCTGAGGTGGCTGCACTGTCCTGGTTATCAGAGAGCTGTGGCTCCATCAGCAGGGTGGGATCAGGGTTAAGGCAGTGTCTGCAGGCAGAAAGGTCTGATGCCTTGGGGAGGCTGACCTGGAACAGAGACTGGACAGAGCCAGAGAATAAAGTAGATATTTACTGAAAAGCCTCCAGGATACACCTTGGGCAGGGCAGGGCCTGACCAGGGCTGCACCCAAGGTGGACCCAAAATGGGCACAAAATGGACAAAGGATCACAAGGTCTCACACTTTTATAAGTTCTGGTCCATTTGCACATTGGGGTTTAATTGTCCAATTCCAGCTCCAGGCTGTGAGGTCCCATCCTGCTTGTTCCTCCCTCCAGCCACCCTTGTTTGTGCTTTTGGGGCTGAAAGTTGTCCTTGGTGTGCAGCAGGAACAGGATTTGTTTTGTGTCCCTGCTCTGTGCAGAGCTGAGTGACACTGACTGTGAGCTCAGAGCTGCACCCTGGGCAGCACAGAGTCTGGAATACAGCTGAAAGTTAAACTTAAGACATCAGGTCCCATCCCCACACACTCCCAATTCCAGGAAAAGCAGCCCAGAACTGGTTACAGGTATTATGCTCAGATGGCAGAAAGATTGAGTTCCTTTGGTGTTCAGAAGGCTTGAAGAAATACTTACACAGGTTCACTTGTCTACTGCACATTCTGATTAAAGGAGAGTCAGCTCATTTCTACAGAAAAAAAACATCTGGAACAAAAAAAGCGCCAGAGTTAACTGGCTCATCATTAACTGGTGGAGATGGAGTAAAAATTGAACAGGGTAGAAACTGGGTTTTGAATTCTGAAAAGATTTCTCTGGCTTCTATTTTCATGTCTAACATGAGTCAAATAGGAAATTCTTACAACTAGAAGAGTCATGCTTTTTCATCAACTGCTAGTTTTATTGCCTACATATATTTGTGTATCCAGAAAGTGTCAGAAAACAAAAATGACATTCAAGTACAAGCTTACAGCTCATCCCCACCAATGCTGGGAAATATTAAAGTGTCTGTCAAGATTTATCTCTGTGAAATGTATCTGATTGTGCAGGCTATCTTGTTCCTATCCAGAGATGAAGATATTCTGTTTGTGTTCTATGATAGCAAGTGCACAGTGTTGGAATGCCACATACAGGACTCTGAATGGTGCTAAAGAATTCAGGAGAACGTTTTAAAATAATTAAATGCTCCTCTCAGTTTCTGATAGTTGCATGCAACTTTTGTGTAAGCTCACATCTGAACTGTTATCAAAAGAGGTCACAAAATATGGGGACAGCAGGGGCAGAGAATAGTAGCTTGATGCAAAGTTTGCACGCCACATGCAAAATAAAATTAATATTGTAGCATTTCAGAGCTGTAACTTGATAGTTACAAACCATGTCCTGATCTAGAGTGTGGAAGTTCCTTCAAATAACTTTGACAACAGCAAGGACACAGAGTTTGGTGTCCAAACTCTTGAGAAGTTGCCAAAACTGAGAACATCTGCTTATGCCCTAAGGCGAAGCAGTAACCCAGGAGCTGATCTCTGAGCAGCAGCATATTGCAGAAATCAGCCAGCATGTACAGAACAGAACTCCAGAGCAGCTCCTATAGTTCACAGCTAATTTTTGCCTGGCAAACAAGGATACAAATTTGATGAGCTTTAACATACAAGATAATAAGAGCAGTCCCATGGTAGGGAACACTACACTAAAAGAAACAGAGAGAAAACATGAAAAGCTAATTGCTTTAAATTCTCAGCAGCTGTAATGAAATACAGTAAGAAACCTCCCCAAGCATAGTGCATCAGATTCACTTGCTCAGAAATCAAGAACTGGTTAAACAAGCAAAACTGAGATTGAACACTCCCAAGCTCAATGGCTCCAATTTCAACACAATTTTTACAGGAAAATTCATGCTGTTTCCCCAGCATGCACAAATTAAAATTAAGCTAAAAATGTTTTTTTTCTTTGTCTTTTTCTGCTTTACTTTTCAATGAGCAATTTTTTCTTGCATAAACACTGAGCAGAGCAAATAACAAGCTCATTGAAAATATGAGTCAAGAACAAGCAGTTGATTTCTTGTCTTTGCGCTGCAAATTAGGCATACAACTCAAGTACAGTGTTGTCCTCCTTAAAATGTGTCTTTAAGAACGTCTTCATTTCCAAAAATGGGGTTACTCTGCCAGCTGAAAGAAGCATCATGCTAGTGAGCCTTCCTGGCTCTGTGCTATCTGTGCTGTGCTATCCTGGGTGGGAGCCTTAAACTGAAGGATGTCACTCAACCCATGGATTGATGAGCAGCAGTTCATGGCCTCACTCACAGCTGAATCGAGCTGACTCCAGTTAAATGGAGTCAGGGTGAGTACAAGTCAGTCCAATGTTCTTGTACCTGTAAGATAATGGTAGTAGTAAGGAGACGGCATTTCTCAGAGAGAACAAAAATGAAACATCCCCAAACATTCACTGCTGGTTTAATTGGAGTAGGAGAATGGACCAAATCATGGAGTCTGAAAGATTTCAGTATTGGATTTCTCCATCCTAATTTATACTACTGCTCTATACACTATTGCCATATCCATCTGGCATCAGGGCTGCTGCCTAGACAAGCTGGAGTCCATCCTGATGATATGACATGATCTGAACTTAAGTTTCTTTCAGTCATTCAGTACAATAAAAGTCTCATGCTTTCCACTCCGGGGTTTTAACCACATCAAACAATATTTGTTTCTTGCCCATCTGTCGTGACTGTGCAGCCAGAACCTGGGAAATCTGTGAGAGGCTCTGTAACTCTCCCCAGCACGAGCCACCAGCAACTGCAGCTAAAATTAAATCTGCATTTAGGACTACTTTTTACTCCAGATGATAGATAGAAAAAATGATATTTTGTAACCTGGCATGGATGAAAATCAGGTGTACAGGAGGTCAGGTATAGTTTAGCTCTGAGTTGACTGATAACTCCCAGAGAATGAAACTGCCCTGATTTAATCACATGCCTGTGTTAAGTATCTATCAGTTTTACCATCTTACTTGCAGAATTCTCTGCTAGTAAACTAAAAGTGTGATTAAAGTCACTTTTCCTTAGGAACTCAATTTGGTGAAAATTTCTGTTAAGATTTTGTAATTAATTCATTTCCTCTTTTTCACTTGGCAGTTGAAAGTGTAGAGATTTATTTAAACAAAAAGCTTGTGGTTGTTAATTCTCATACTGCACATCCTTACTGCTGTTGGCTAACAGGTTGAACAAAAACAATTATGCTACTTCCTTTTTCAAAAACACAGAATTATTCATTTTTCACTTGAATATCAGGTGTCAATCAAATGTGGGTCTCATAATTATGGTTTGTGCAGTCACTTCCATTAATTAAGATTATATGCATAACAACATATTGTTTCTAAATTCCTCCTCAGAAAAACAGGATTTCACTTTTTCAATCTACAGTTTATTTAAAGGTTAAATTTTGATTTTAAAGCAAGAATTATATTGTGCCAAATATAAAGCTCTGTTTGTTATGACTTACACTAAAAGAAAATCTTGCTAATTTTATTCTGACACTTCTCATTCTGTACGTGATTTTTGATAAGCTGAATATATTTAGTGTGGAAATACTTCAAATGTTCTTAGTTTGACAGAACAATAAATAAATCAGGAAGCAGAAAACATATTTATTGCTGCCAGCAACTGCTTCCCTTGTAAGGAAAAAAGAAGCAATTTAATTTTTTTACCCCAATATATTTAACAAAACAATAGTTGTGCTGGTTTACACTAGCACAAAACTATTATATCTCACAATATTTACCCAAAGTATATTGTATATTGACAAGAACATATTGACCTTTAATAACGAGAAGAGTTCAATTTTTACGCAATTATCCAGAAATGCCAAGAGGTTTTGGGTTGGTTGTGGGGTTTTGATACTGGTTTTTTTGTTTTGTTTTTAACCCTTCTGACATCTACATTAACACTAAATTCTAGGTTGGTCTGTTCAACAGGTTTTTTCAGTAGCTGAAGTACTGCCTTTGGTACCTGAACTTCCCTTTCCTTGATTCGTCATCCCCACTGTGAAGCAGTTTGGATTTTCATCCAAGTAAGGTGGATCCAGGTCATTCCATGCTGCTTTGTCCTGGTCCTGGGAGGGATGTGCAAGTGCAGTTGTTCCATCTCCTGTGCAGTGACCCAGCTCAGGACCAGCCCCCTGACAAATCCAGCTGCTTTATGGAGACTCGGGGTGGCTTTTTCCACGGCAGGAAATGATGGGAATTTGATCTACAATTCTCCACCTGTCCACCATAAGGTGAACTTTGCAGCCTTTAATCTCACTAAGACATCTTTAGGGAAAATTGTGAGGAATTCTGAGCAGCAGGCCCAAGTCTTAGTCTTGCTGCAGAAATATCCTCCAGCTATTGCACATCTGGCATTGAGAAGCTTTCAGCAGGGACAAAACTCACCCAAACCAGGAAAATGTGATTTCTCCATTAACATGTGAAATAAGTGCAATAATTTCTTTGGTGTTCCTTGAGCCTGGTGGACAGGTTGATTTGATTTATGCACATTACCTGCCCAGCCAGCCTAACAGCCTCATAGTTACAGGTGAATATTGTGTGTGTCCCAAGTGCAAACCTACTTCTCTGTGTTTGGCTGTCTTGCAGCAGAGCTTTTCAGGACAGGAGTGCCACAATCCTTTAATTGCCACACAGTGGGAAAGCCATTCTATCACACAATCAATAGGGCAATTGCTCGGGTAATTTACATCCTTTCTGCAGATTTGCCTCACTTCAAAATGCTTTTTGCCTGAGCACCAGCTAAGGCCTGGTCTTTTTCGAGATTAATGGCTCACAGAAAGCTCCTAACAAAATCAAGGTGCTGTTTTTGTGGTCTTAACATACCATTAAGAATCAGAAACGATTGAAAAAAAAAAAGCCTTGGAACTAGCAGTTTGTGGAAATCGGTTTTGCATTTTCAGTGAAGGGGGGTAATGCACACGAGCTGTGTGAAATGGGTTTGTACCCAGGAAGGGTGGGCTTAGGGGTTAGTAATGGATTGCAATCAAAGCACAGCACATAGTTTCATTGAGACTGAGACAAAAGCTTCTAAAATTTTAAACAAGTGATTCTGGGGTTTAATCCTCTCCCAGCTCAGCCCAGCTCATGGCTTGCTTTCATCCTGACTGCACTGGTTTCCTTCCCACAGCTAGAAAAGTAATAAAAAGACAACCTGCAACTGGCAAGGTTCAAGAGTAACCATTAAAAATATATATTTTGGAGATCTTTAAATGATCTTAGGCTCTCTGATGCCCTTTGGCTTGCCGGTGCCCAGGGGGATGCTGCCCCGTTACCCACAGGTGCAACCCGGATGGGGCATCAAGTGTTTTATTTTTCCAGAACCCTCTGCCTCAGGAATCCTCAGCCCTGTTTTCTGGGAGAGAATTCCTGCCGGGCAGGAGCACCTCACTCTCTCCACGGCCCCTTTCCGTCACCGCTGCTTTTTCTTTTCCCGAGGCTGCCAGCAAAAAGTGCCAATTAGTAGCAATTGTGATGGTGATTTCTGAAGTGCAGTTTAAAGGATTTCTAACCGGGTTGGAGCTGTTGTCAGTTGACTGACTGGAATAATAATAATAAAAGGAAAGAAGAGAAGAGAAAAGAAAAAAAAAAGAAAAAAAAAAGAAAAAAGAAAAAAGAAAAAAAAAAAGAAAAAGCACAGTGCTTCACCAGAAGCTTGTTAGACTTTCCTGTATGATCTGCTATGGATAGTGGAACCGCAACAGCTTTTGCATTCAAAAGAGGGATTTTCCTAAAAGCATCAGTGAGCACTTGGCTGTTTTATCTGAGCTAAAAACCCTTAATTTTAAATTCTGTTAAAAACAAAAATAAATGAGGATCTGGAAACAGGAGGGGGAAAAAAAGAAAGGAGTAACCTGCAGGGCATGCATAACTGTTTGAATACACCAGGATCCCTTAAGTGTAGACTTATCAAGTGGAAAAGATACTATGCACTGTTTTATGTACAGAGTTACTGAGATAGAACCATAAGCACTAAATGGGCTAAAACACAAGGGGCCTGATATACTGCAGCTTTGTGTTGACATTTTATCATAAGCATTCCAAACTGACACCTACTGACAAGCCATCCAAAGAAATAAATATTTTTTATTTTTATACAATAAGGGAAGGCTTGAAAACTATACATGAACAGCATGAAGCCATTTTCTTAAAAACTAATCTTTGTTTATTTTTTTTCTGGGATCATACATATTTAGCTTCTTAAATTTTTTGTCTCTTGCTAGTTTTATCTTGCAGTGCTGTGAGACCCCTTCTCAGAATTAATGCACTCACACAAGAAGCCTCTTTGCAAAACAAATAGTCTTCTTAAATCTCAGGGCCATGTGTATTGGTTGCATCACACATCACATCTTCTTTTAGCATTCCCAAGAGGAGATATATATATATTATTATTATTATTTAATTGGAGGAAAAAGAAACCCTGACATTCAAGGCCCTGAGAGAGCTGCAGGAGCACAGGGGGATTCGCTGTGTGGGACATGGGTGGCAGCCCCGTGTCCTCCTCCTCCTTCTCTCTGGAGAATTTCCCTGAAACACTGACTGATTTTGCCTCACTCCCAAGGACTCTTCCTGAGCTGTGGAAAAGGGTGACGACTGAGGGAGCACAAACAATCCCTGTAGGACACACTGTGGTGAGGCTCCTGCATGGGGAGAAGGCTTTGGCAGAAACTCCTGGATTCAGCCCCAGCCTCTCCACCCTGCTTTTATGAACAGCAGAGTGTGACAGGAGGGAGCAGGAGGGTTTGGAGTCGCTGTCTCTGGAGCAGGGGGTGTGGGTTTGTGAGAGCAGCGTCCCCCCATCGCAGCCCCCCGGGCTCAGGGCTGTGATGCTCACAGGCTGAGCAGGAGGTGAGGAGTAAACGGGGCTTTGGGCTAATTAAATGAGCGTCAAGTCACTTCTCTGGGATTGCAATCAGCTAAACTGAGGCTTTAAAAAGACTAAAGCGATTCATTTGGGTGTTTTTGGAAGACTCTAAAGTGTGAGACGTTCCACACTCATTTTGTAGTGCCCTAAGGAAATTTGTCCAAGGAGACTTGGGGACCACCACTGAGAGATAATTCTTGCTCCTAAAACTGCTCTTGTGACTTTAAATACCTGTTGCCTATTGCATAACTTTTACTCAGATCCTAAACCCCACTTCTTTTTGCTCTGTCTGTGTTTTACAGCAGGGTTTAAGCAGATGCAAATCATTAAGAGTTTTACAGAGATTTATGTTATGACTCTCCCATTTCCATAAATAGGAGTAAAAAGCTCCCAATATTGCAATGTAATTTTTGTGGACTATATTTTGGTTAAATACTGGATTATGTTCTGGTTATATAAGTGACAAGTGCCTCAGAGACTGAAGGTGTTGGGAAATCTGCAGTAGCTCTCCTTTGGAGAGAAAGAAGGAACGCTTTCTAATGATAATAAGAAACAGAGAGACTGTGGGTGTAAAACGCTTTTAAAATAACCACTGGCCAAAAATACACAAAGGTTTCCCCCTCATCTTTTTCTAGTGCATATTGTAGATGGGAAATCAACGTTACTTGTGTTAGTTTTTAATCTGAAAAAAATGGGACAATTTTCAAAAACTAAAATTTTGTCAGTTAAAATAATACGTTGGGATAAAAGTTATATTTTGTTGTTAGAGGGAATTTTCACTTTGTAGGAATATTACAACTGGCCCCTCCACCCCTGGAAGAGGTGGTGCCAGTGCAATTAATAGGCCAACTAGTAGCTCATTGAATTTTTGTTGTTCATAGTTATAACAACAAATAATTTTGTTGGTTGCAAAACTGGGTCCAGAATAAGACCAAAGAATGTCTGTGGTTCTTTTCCAAGTATCCACATTTTTCAAATGCAGTTTTGTGCAAAACCCTCTGCACCTATATATGGGTATTTATATATAATAGCCATATTTTCTTTCATAAAACAATAGCAACTCACAAATGGGGGGTTTTTATGTAAAATTTTTGATGTAAGGATCTAATGCGTTTTTTTCTAGCTAAAGCCTGCCTGAATATATAAATATTTTAAAGTAAATGTCTTATGTGACTATTGTTCTATATACCAAGAAAGATCCCTGTGATAAAAGTGTGTCATGTTTTTTAGGCAAGAGCAGTTTGCCAAATTCAGAGTTACGAGCACAGAGCTCTTCTGTGTAAACAAAATCAGCCTCTGTTTCTGGCAACCATATCACATGATATCTTTTATGTCAGGCTGTGTCTTGAAAATGATTCTTATGACTGCTTGGAGCTATCAAATTCCTTTAATGGTTCTTAAGTTTTCTAATTTCTGTGGCAATTTATTCACGGCATTTGTTTTCTATCAACATTATTCTTTTAATTTGCTGATTTTTATTCTTCTGATCCATTTAAAAAAAAACAACAATGTATTTTGGAATTCATTTTGTTAGGCAAAGGAGCAGGCATCCTTTAGTGTGCTTGTTGCTGATTTCACCATTCACCAGCCGGCTTTAGTCATTTTCTACACCCATATCTATCTAACTTCATTTTTTTTATTTCTGTTTCCAAGAATTGTATAAACCCTCTGATAAGACCCTCATGTATTGAATTAGAGCATGAATCCCTCCCGATATCTGCAGAAAAACACCAGAAATGCCTATATAGAACAGAAAAGTGCATCTGTCTTTTTCATCATCATGTTAACTGGGAATGTTTAGAGAGAGGAGCAGCTGAGGTAGTTCTGTAGAGACCCATTCTCTCCCAGTCAGAAATAACAATAGAATAATTTATAATTCTATAAATTTATATACTGTAAGAAGAAGGGGATGCTTTGAAAAATAGGTGGGAAAATGGGGGCATTAAAAAGAACTATGTGGGAGTAAATGGAAGTTGCTAGGGTGAAAGAATTTTGGGATGTAGTCATCCTGTTAATTAATATTCCAAAGATATTTTCATCTTGTAACTTTTCCCATGAACTGCCCCCTGGGCTACCATTTCCTGTTATTAGTACACTTAAATTTTAATAGTGTTAAATTTCATTTTGCCATCCTTCTCAAGGTCATCTTGTTCTTTACGTTTGATGTCCCAGTGCCCTTTGAGCTGATGGCTCTCAATTTCCTCCCACCAGAAGACTCCACCACCACCTGCTTTTTTATGGAAGCCATAAATGCTGGATAAGAAGCCTCCCATCCCCCTGTTCAGTTTTTTCCCTTTGCAATATGTTTTGTAATATTCAAGCAACCTTTCATCTTTTACTATTCTTTTACTGCCACTTTCTGCAGATTAACTTGTGGTTTCCTGTACATATCAAACACTTTATGTTAAGGTTCAGATGGGTCGGTGCTACCACGTTTCCTTTATCTACAAAATCAGTTGTCATTCTGATAGCCAAAACTTTGGCTAAACTTAGGGTCTCTGTCATCTCTTTTACCATCTCCCTCCATGTCTTCAAAAGGAAAGTGATGACTTTTAGGTTTCTTCTCTCTGTGTGGAAGAGAAAATCATCACAGAAGAGGTGAACAATAAAAGCTAGTTTATTTCTGTATGTTCAAGGCTTATTTTAGACAGGAAGAAATTCAAGCATTGCTTTTTCTTTTTTTTCTTTTTTTTCTTTTTTTCTTTTTTTTTTTTTGTGGAATTATAATAGTCATGTTTTTATGCACTATACCAAGTCCTGCCTTTCTGACTTGTTTCTCTGAATAATTCAAACTATATCTGAATTTCTTTCCTTGGGGAAAAAAATAAGCCTCTGTCATGAACATGCAAATACGATAAAAAAGATATTGCAGTGTGCTTAGGAGTATGGGTGGGAACATTTTGATTGTCTGATTCACAAGAACAGTCCGAGTGTCTAAAGTGGAATTCCCTGCATGGAGTAGGGAAATAATTTCCGCTTCATTATTGGTAATTTTGGAACGATGACAGAATAAATTCAAGTCCTGTATATATATTTTTTTTTCTGAAAGAATTATTTCTCCTACCTTGAACTCTGGGTGTGTATGCAAGCAAATCTCATAATATTGGAATGACACACATAGAATGTGATCTGGATACTTGGGGTTTTTTTTTCAATATGAAGATCTACCATGCTGATTGACATTATCGTTACAAGAATTAACATAATTATAGGACTAAGGTACTGTAAGATAATGGGTTGTCACATGCAATGGGCTAAACTCAAACTGTGTGGAGTTACTTTGTGAAATCTTTCCTTAACGTTCAGCATGTTTATTTTATTGATACATAAACAACCACTGTCATTGCTTACAATCACTGCTTACACCATCATCTGCTACAAACTCCTGGAGACACTGGCTGTGAGGTATCCTGAATTGCCAGTTTTATATAATAAAGTAGTAGCTGATTTTTGTTTTGAGCAAACTATCCATACACCTATTAATATTTAATCTGTGAAAATTGCATTTGGATGTTAACATTCTATTCAGATAAACGGGGGCTGTTGGTGCTTTGGGAAGTGTCTTGCTGTTTCACTTGGGTTGTGGACAAACAAGGCAGCCACGAATCCTTGTGCAGGAGAGAGTTTATCTTTGAAAACAGAAGAAGTAGTTGTTTTGGGCTTTTTTTAATGGAAATGTTAAAAATCTTAATAAAGCATAACATGTATGAAGTTCTGAAATCCTTAAGTTGCAGTTTGACTTCCAAATTCCATTTCCATTAGAAGCTGATTTATTATTATTATTATTATTTTATTTATTTTTTGTTTGTTTGTTTGTTTTTGGCTTTACACCACCCAAATAATGTTGTGCCATAGGGAAACAGTACTATTTGCATTAATTTGTACTTAGGATTCTGGAATAACCTGGCTTCCATACAGTGCAATGGAAATCTGAACTTTCTCTTTGTTCAGTGTATTCCTCTGATTACTTTCCAGGGACCCAGGTAAAGAATGTGATGTAATCTTGCAGAAATTGTCTTTACAGATTTTATAAAGCTCTCCTCTCTTTGCCCCACAAAACTGAAAATTATTTGTTATTCAATTAAAGGCCATTATCTTTAATTAATTGGATTTATTATTTGAAGTTCTAAAGGTGAAGCATGAGAAATCTTTCACCTGAACTTCTAGTGTAGTCAACACTCCTTTTTAAAGCAGAGTAGAAGATATAATGAGTGTGAATTACTGATTGATTTGAGAAAATATGGTGATTATTCCCTTTGCTGTAGAGTAACTGAACAAGTCCATAAATATGTAAATTGTAAAATCTTTTCTATTGTCTGTGAAAAAAGTTTGATATTATTCTTCCCTGACATGTCTACGGTAGCCTGTTTTTGTATCTAAGCTGTCAAAGATTTCCATAGATTTGAAAATCTGTCCCCTGTTCCCCATATGAAATGTCACTGTCAGTTTACTCCATGAAAAATGAAGTTTATTTGATGTGGTTGTCATGATCCTTGTATAAGCAATGCACCTATCACTTTTGTCTGCAAAGCAGAAACTGACATATGTAGTCAGATTCTTTTCTGCAGTGACTTTTGCAGAGCAAAACTATAGTAATGTGTGCTTTCTTGATTCAGATAATTTACAGAATACAGAAATATGTCACAGTCTAAAGCAAAAGAGGGTAAAATAGCAGGATTTACTCTGTGTGGGTCGTAGGTGGAAACACTGCTTGAAAGCAGCTGTATTCAATGAATTTTGTTCTGATCTATTGTAAACTTAATTGTCAAATAATTGAGGACTAAATGGTTATGAGGACTGGTTGTAAACATTCTACGTAGATTTCATTTATTTCATTTTTTATTTCATTGGGGCAAAAGGATAACACTGCCCACTTAATGAACAATTTCTCATGAAAACCCTCCTGACCCGAGTTAATACTTTTAAGTTCCTTGTTTTTTTTCTTTTGGAAATTCCTCTGCATATAAAAGATACATTCAGATTATAATTTCTCCTTTTTCTTCATGGTTGGGTTTGTTTGGCCCTTTCTGTTGTATTTTAGCGTTGACATCTCTCTATTTTCCCAAAGGGTAGTCCCTCCTATGATAATCTGCATACACAGACATTCTCTTATGTTCCTACAGAAAGAGAATAATTTTATTATGGATCTTTGACAACTACATTTGGAAATTATTCAGTTCTTTCTCATCTGTAGGGCTCCACTTGGAGCAAAAATTTGTGCAGGTCCCAAGCACTGTTTCAGCTGAAGAATGATAATTTTCCCATTTAAAATCTAGAATGGCCAGAATTTAGCAGTGGCTAAATGGCTCCTATCTAGCAAGGCCAGTACCTGTGCTGCAGTAATATTGCTGCCCATGGATGTTTATTTTGTCCCATATATTAAAGAACAGCAGCTACCGAGTTCATGGAACACCTTAATTCAGGTGTTTTAGCATGACTGAGCTTCACTGAAATATGTCTCTGGTACAGCTGTTAACACTGTCCTTAATTACAGCATGGCCCAACTCACCTGTCACGAACAAGAAGAAAAACAGGTATTTAATGAGCCATACAGTAGCCAAGAAGCAAATCCCACACTAACAGTGGTTCAGGAATAAACTTCCTAATGGATGTTTACAAGTTGTCTCAAATAAAGTGAGATTTGGTGTTTTAATTAAATACCTTTCCTAGTCTAGGAAGGTCAATTTAAAATATGAATGTAAGTTTTGGCCTACGTTGACCTGTTACATTCTGGTAAATCAAGGAATCTTTTAAGTGAATATTTTAGTCTGTCAAACTTGCCTGAGCAGGTATAATAAATGAAAAAAAAATAATTTGCAAGTCTAGCTGGATTATATATTATTAATAATAGCCTGCAAGATGTATCAGGCACTGTACAAAAGTGGAGCATTGGTTGTAATGCCAAAGGGTTTACACAAAAAAAACCCCCCAAACAGGTAGGTAATCAAGGATGTGACTAGAAACTTGTTTTTTGTTTCATACAACTTCCTCCCATTAAAAAAAATCAAACCCAAAACAAACCAAACAAGAAAATAAATAAATAAATAAATAAATAAATAAATAAATAAAAAGCCAACACCAAGCCCTGTCACTTGCCTGTATCTCTTTTCAGCTTTTCTAAGTTTATTTTATAGTACAGCTCTCACTCATGAAAACACTTCAGACCTATTTTGTTCATCCTTATATTTGCACTTATATGTTCCCCACTAACGTTGCACTTGAGTATTTCAGAATCCCTCCAAACAATTCTAAGGTCAAAATTTCTGATAGGGGAGGAGGTTTCTGAAAGGAACAAGTAGTAAAGGCATAGAGAAGGTACAAATAACCTGGAGGGGGTGCCAGATGTAGGACAGATGTTGTTCCCATTTGATGGTCTGTTCTCCCATCTCCTGCCTTATGTTTTCACCTTATCTCTTAATCTGTAATCCCTAAACTGCAATCTGCTGCCTCTGCCCTGACTTTTAACCTATTACACATCCCAAGAAAACAATCCTCAGTTTATTTTTCAGCATCCAGTCTTTATTTTTGTTCATTGAAGCCTCCTAATGGAAGGGGAAGGTTTGATTTTTGAGAGCTGATGTGGTAAAGCTGTGGCATGGGAACGTGGAAGATGTGGGGAGGGTATTTTCTAAACTCTTCAAGGAGGAAGAGCAGAGAAATGGCAAACTGGCCAGTTCAAAATCAGCAGAGAGCTTGTTTTTCTCCTGGGACTAATGATTAATCTGCATCACTCATTGCCATATGGTATCCTGAACTGAACATTAATAAGAATAAAATAACACTCTACTTGAAATGATTAGTATTTAAATTATGTCAGAGCATTGAAAGGATTACAGATCTTATGCTTCCTTGCATGAACAGTCTTTTGGCGCTCGTAGTAAAAAGTGCACTTTTCACAGGGTAGATTTGTCTCCTGAATGAAGAGTTTTGGGTTCTTTACTTAAAACGTCACTGCTCAAGACAGGATTTGGGATTAGATGGATGACTGCTTTGATCTGTGCTGGCCATTCCTCCTGACACTCCTAGACAAGGAGTTGTAGGACTAACACGCGTCGTCTGGAAGATTTCTGATCATCTGGCTGCCTTGGGAGATGGAGAGCTGCTCCAGGATCTGACAGAGAGCTGTGATGTGTTGAGGTTTTCCCTCCAGCTTTAGACAGCAGTGAACGTTTAGTGACAAAATATCGCCCACTCAGGAGCAGTGATGGTGAAGGGAGTGCTAAGGAGCCTTCAACTCTGTTGGAGGAACCTGTGCTACTGTAATTAAGAGGGTATCAGAAAATCTACGAGAGTTTATTTTATAATCTGTTAAAGTTTGGACCCTTTTTTTCCCCCTCTTACACACAGTCAGCAAAACGTGCCCCTGTTTAGACTGGAGGAGGTTTGAGGGAGGAATATGCAGATGTTTGAAGTTATTCCCCAAATGCCACCATTTCACATCTATTCAAAAATGTGGCCATTATTGTAAAGGAAGGTCAGCACGCCCTTGGCAAGTAGATAATGGTGGAAACTGGGCTGTTAATTTGTTGAAAATGCTATCTTGAATTCGTAGATACTTGAAGATTTGCACAATGGATTAGTAGTGAAACTACAGGATCATGTCATCTGATCTAGAAGTGAGAGGTTTTATTTTAACTAACTGGAGGAAGTACTGACAGTGCATGCTTGTACACTCTCTTTTCCACTCATTTTTTTTGCTCAAAACACTCCATAATCTCTTCTTTTAGGACACCTTCACAGCACATATGGTGTGCAAAGTCTCCAGTCCTTGGAGCCCTGTGATTCAATATGGGAGTTAATAGTTCCTAACTGTGGCCATCCTGGCTCAGGGATTTGAAGCTGAAGCTTAAAGAGTACACACTTAGCTTATTTAATGCTGACTTGAAAAATTTAACCCAAAAAGTCAGCTCTTAGAGGAGTGTGTGGTTGCTTGAATTCATAAAAAAACACTTTGTGTTTTTGGGAAGTGTTAAGTTTGGATCAGAGTTATCGTGGACACGGCAGAGAAGAACGGCTCACCTTAAACCTCAGGGCTGCAGGGAAACTTACAAATATTTGGACACATTCTCCATCAACAGATGCTGAGCCAGAAACTAATTCTTAAAGCTGCCATTAATGTTAGAACACCCTGAGTGTGTCAGCATCTATAACCCTACTAAAACTATCTCTTCCAATTACTGATGACAAGCGAAGATTTTTATGGGGTGGAGGAGAATGATGAAGTCAGTGGTTCACATTTTAAGAACTGAGCAGAAAAAGCTGAATCTTGGTTCACCTAGCTGCATATGAGGGATTCCACTGAGCTCTGCTCTTGTGTGTGCATCAGTGGCTATGCATACACTGAGGGGGTTTGGGTTTTGTTGATTTTTTTTGTTTGTTTTGTTTTGTTTCATTTTTGTTTGTTTGTTTTTATTTTTATTATTTAGAAGTTGTTTCTTTGTTTTGATCTAGTTGTGGGCCTGTTTAATAGTGAATANCTCTGACACCCAGTTTGTAGAGTTGTGCACCCACAAGGCCCCACAGCTGAGCTTTCCTGGGCAGTTGTCCCATAAACGCTCACATCCCCATTCAGGGTCTCCCTGACCCTGCTTTGCTTTCCGTGAGACCTATTCAGCTCCCATCAGAGAACCTTAATGAAGACTTGGGAACTTTTTGTTTGTTTGTTTGTTTGCTTGAACCAGGGTTGTTAACGTCTCTAAGCAGGGAACAAAAAGCTGTTCCATTCCTGAGGGCAGCCAAGGGGTGCTTTGGGATACTTTGAGGCCTGCTGTCCCAACTCACCCAATGCACTTCCAAAACATTCCATTTCTGTGGCTATTTGGTAACTGTTTTTTCAGGGATTCAGAGAGAAGTGTAAATGTATTTTTATAGCAGGACCAGTAGGGTGTGTGAAACATGCAGATGGTGTTTGAGGGTGGTTCTGAAAGCCCATTTTGAAGGCTGAGCTGGGGAGTGGTGTCTGATGCATCCTCTCCACATTTGCTCATAGAGCAGTCCCAGATTTCATCTAGTGGGAGGGAGATCTTTTGTCTCCAGTCCAAGAGAGATTTTGTAAATGAGGTAGCACGTGTGGACAGGAAACTCAGAGCAAGATCCAAGGGTGAACCCTGCTGACAGAATTAGCTGCACCTATCTGGTTCAACCTTACACAAATTGCAATGTGACTTAATTGATCTGGGAAGTTTAGTGCCTTTCTCTTTGTTCATTTAATTCAACAGAGCGCTTCCACTGACTTTCAGTAGATTTTTGGACTGAACTCTCAGGCAACAAGTGAAATAATTGTGACTACTACAGGAGCTAAGGTTAAAAATGTTTTAATTTTATATTACTTCCCAAACACTCAGGGGCTCAGATTCAATGAAGATAATCAGTGTTTTTGAATTTTGTTGTTGATCTCTGTACTGAATGAAATTATGCATTAATTTAATAAAGGCTCTATTGAAAGATGATCCCCACCTATGTATATTTAACAGTGAAGCTTTATTCCCATGTTGTTTAAGTGGTGTATAAATACATAATTTAAACCCCCTTTTGACTGAGGATGGTTACAAAAGATGCAGAATTAGAATGCACGAGTTTCACCTTTTATTTTCCACTGTCTGAATAGGTGCTGAGCATTGCCTGGCTTTGTCTTGCCTAGCAGCTACCCCAAACTATTCTTTTGGGGTGGCAGAGCAGAGATAGGAATGGAAGGGGAGAGGAGAAGCCAGCATTATCTCTGAAGTACAATCAGATTGTGATTTTATTTTGTATTCCCATTAGTAAATCACAGTTTGATTGTTTAAATGCCCCTGGGGTTGAAGAGACTTGAAGCCAGGGAGCATTATAAGAAGTACATAATTCTAAAAGAAAAATTGTGTCTTTTGTTCCAAAAAAAACCCCAAAACCAAAACCAAAACCAACCAACCAAAAACAAACAAACAAACAAAAACAACAACAACAACAAAAAAAAAAAACCACACAACCAAAAAGAAAAAACCACACACCAAAAAAAAAACCATCAAAAAACCAACCACAGCCAAAACCAACTTCAAGAAGTGCTCTTGTTACTTCTTTCAAATATGCAGAGAATGTGGCATGGTCCATGAATCTCTTCAAAAGTACTTTTTCATTAAAGCTTGAATGTAATAATAGATTTCAGAATTATTCAGCAACATGAGATTCAAATACGCAAGCTGTTCTAGTATTTCAGAGGGAAAAGCAAGCATTAGTGAAGGATTCATTTTTTTTCTACTTAAAAAGTTTCTTAAATAAAGCTGTAAAAAATTCTCTACAATATTTAAAGCAAACAGCTATTAAAAAAATCTTAATTTCAGTATCTCGAAAGGAGTTCATGTATAACCTCAAAAGAAGTTAATTAACTTTGGTTTATTTGCATCTAAGATACTCCAATATTTGATGTATAAGTTCAGTTCCACTATGTGTTGCTTATTGGGTCCTTATGAAGGTAAATATCTTAAGCATGATCAAAAGCTAAGTATGTGCATTAACCCATAATGCAGATTTAGTCATTCAATACCTGCAAAATCTCCAGTTAGCTACAATCTTGACATGAAGAGGATTGAGCTGCTGGGTGTTCCAGCATTAATTTCTACTATTACCACTATTTTTTTTTATTTTTT
>VYXD01015945.1:319901-330544 GCA_013397195.1 Hylia prasina
CATTGACAGAAGGCACCGACCCCACCAGAGTTAAAGAAAAAAACACCTCCTCATTGGGTTTCAACAGCTGGGGAATAGAATATATCATTTTTGGTGGCATTTTGCAACCTAAGACACTCAGGCACCTTCCTCTCCCCATCAGAGGGGCACAGAGCCAAGGAACCCCAAGAGCACCGTGCAGGGGAGGCTGGCACAGAAGGGTGGAAGGGAAGAGGATGCTTGCTGTGCTCCTTCCCACTGAGGTGGGAGCAGAGAAGGTGACTCCCTTCACCCAGAGTAGCTCCAGATACATCCTTGAATCGGTTATAGCTCTGTAAAGGATGAGCAAGTTGTGAAGAGAGATTTGAGGCATCTAAGATTTGAACCATCTAAGGGACCATCTAAGATATGGTGTGTAGCAAATAGTTACGTGTGAAATCAATATTAAACGTCTGTTAAAGATGTAGCATCTTGTCTGAAAAATCTCAGCAAAGGCTCCCATCACAAGTCTAAAGCCTAACTGGTTTTTTTTTTGCTTCATGAGTGCGCAGCCACCGTGATAAAATCAGACACAATAAAAAGAAGGCTTGAGCACTACTTGTTTTTGCTTTAATAAGGACAGAGGACCTTCTCTCCCAGCAATGCAGACATGTAATACTAGCTTGGATGCAGCAACAGGAGGCACTGGAGCATTTAAATGTACAAATATCAGTCTGTAAAGTCAGTGTTGCAGATTAGAAAGTACAATTGGGTGTCTTCACTGCACTGAAGGTTATCTTTATTACAGTGTGGGTGGTAGGGGGCTGCTGCATGTAGAAATTTGTCCCTACAATCTTTGTGCCTTTTAGACAATCTTCCTGTCACTTGGCTGTTCCTAGGCTGTTTCTGTGCCACTTAAAGGAGCTGGACTGTCACAACACTCCTGCTCGCCACTGTCAAGCTTGTGGAGAAGTGGCTTAAGTACTGCTGATGAGTGTTATCTGTAATTTACCAAGAAAAGCAGAAATTTTCAGGGTTAAAATTCTGCCCTTTCATATCTTTTCTGGGTGCTATTTTATTTTTAATGTACTCTTACAAGGTAGCTTTGAAGTCATTTCACATAAAAGAGCCTCCAGCCGTACATCTTACAAAAAGCACGTAGACCTCATTTAATCATTCTTTTTATTCCTCTGACTCGAGTGTGATCTCTGTTCCAGTCTCCCTGATGGAGCTGGCACTTTATCTTCATCCAAATTTATTCTTGATTTAATTCAACAGAACACATAGCAGAACAGATTTCCAAAGTGGAATAACAGCCACTTATATATTGTTTAAGCCTACCACATACAGAGGCAACAATTTCAATTTCTTCAGAATTATGTTACATCTTCAACAAACATGATTATTCTTCCTCCTCCTCTTTAAGACCCCATCTAAGTCACAGCATGTCCACTGTAGGCCAGATGTATTTTTACGTGATCATTGCTACACCTTTTCTGTTGGAGTGATTTTTTTAATCAGCAGGTTGAAGGGTGGGTTTTTGTTTTTTTCAAGCAGAAAGTGAGATGGTTCTGCTTGGAACATGAGTACTGAGTGAGGAACTTCACCTGCTCAATAACAATGAAATTTAGCCTTTTGGATCCAGTGGTTCCCAGACCCCAGAATTCCCAGACTGTGTGTATTTATGCGCTTGTTTTCATCAGAATGAAATGCAGAGGTAAACAGAAATTCATTTATTGCTCATTTATTGCTCACTTTCATAGAAATACTACTCAACCTGCAGAAGGAAAACGCTTTGAAATTTATTACTGTCCTGAAATTTTGGGTCAGGTGGGAATTGTTACCTTTTCCCATTTACCTCTGTATGAATAGAACTGTAGGTCAGCTAAAGTGCAATTGGATTTAAAAGCTGGGATGTCTTTTTCTCATTAGCCAGTACATGAAGTAGCAAAAAGGTCTCCATTACACAGATTCATCTGTGTGAAATAACTTTGCAAGAAACGTTTTTGTTCAAGTGTCCCTTTACTTTCCTCACTAAGGAAGTAGTAAAAGAAAGTAAAAGAAAAAAATTATTAAGGCAAAATGTGTCCCAGATCAATCAAAAATTATTCTTTGTCATTTAGGTGGTATTTCTTGGTGTCCTTTTTGCTCGGAAAGTCACTTTTTTTAAACTTTTGAAAAAAAAAGGAAAGGAAAAAGGGCTCCCCACCAAATTTTAACTGTGCAATAATACCTTGTTCGATTATCCTAACACTTTTGTTCCCAAACTTGCAAAATTATAAGTATCATAGATGTCTTTATTTTATAAGGATATTGTGCATGGGGTGCCTGTCAAAGCAAAATCACATACAAACCAGGAGTACTCTGGCCTTCAACCTTTGATTTAGTACAAAGAAGAGAATCACAAATGGTCACAGAGTTCATAAATTAGCAGCAGCGGTGCTGTCACAATTGTGCCATGACTGTGACATGTCATTTCCTCACTGTGATTAACTGTGCTTTACCAGAAACCCATTTTTTCAGTAGAACAAAAAGGGAGAATTAAGTTTCCTTTCTATTTCACTTTGTTCTTTGTGACCGTAGACTTCAGCCCGTCTGATCCAAATTGGTTAAATGTTAAAGCAGTTTGGCCTCTTTTCAGCTCCAGTTTCTACTTCCAGCACCTGAAGACCGTGAACTCTGTCTTTCTAAAGGGTAAACCCCGTTTTATTTTCTGTTATGTGAGCTAATTTGTGAGGGGTTCTCATAATGTCATGTCTGCAAGGAGATGGTAACGAGTGTCTTAAAGTTCATGCCAAACACGAGGGTTTGCTGTTCGTGGTGTAGGATTAATTAGCACTGACTTAGATCTTTTCCAAATGTCCACAATCTACAACTCAGAAAACCGAAAGTCTCATCCACGAGTGATCTGAGACTTTAGACAAATTCCACCAGAAGTGTATTTAGACCAGACATTGGGATTCCTCTGTTGAATCTCTGGCTGTTCCATTGATTCATTATTTTTTTACTTAGCCTTCAATTCCTTCTCCATTAGTGGCTGTCATATTGCTTACATTTTTATGGGGGCATGACACCTAATTATTACGTCCGGCAAACTCTGACATAGCCAAATGCTTTTTAATAAATAATAAGGTGTTACTGAACAAAAGCAGCTCATATTTTCACCCCTGTTCTCCCAGTGCTGTGTTGCAACCTGGCCTTAGAGAGCCAGACCAACCAAATCCAACACAAGTAACCTTAAACAAGATCCCAAGATGCAATTTCTTTTAAGGATAATGAGATGATAATTTATGCATAAAGAAGCAGTGCAGTACCATCTACAGAAATTACTAATTCTGTTTTACCCAGCTCTGAAGGAAGGGGGAATGAGCACAGCTCACTAAGGTTTGTTGCAGCATTCCTTGAGCAATTTAGATGTGGTTTCACCTGTGCTCTAAGTTATGATCAACTTTGATTCCCCATTTTTCACTCGAGTAATTCCTGTGCTGGGTTAATTTCCACCAAGGGTTTCTGATTTGGTTTAGTTTCTTTCTTTAATTTGCTGATGTGTCTGTTCTCTGGACATCCATCTGATGACATTTGCCCAGATAACCTCTTCATCATGTGAATCATTGATTTTTTTTTTTTTTCATAATTTGGTTATCTTTGGGCCCTTCATCACAAAAAGTCTTTCCTCAGTGACAGATTAACAGCATTTTGACCCATGTCTTGCTCAGTTTTTGCCAAGCATGGTTCTGGATTGCCTCAGTACATTCTTGGTCAATCGAAAACTTCATCTGGGGTTGCCAACTTTCTCAGGGTCCCTGAATATTCCAGTTAGGTAATAGCAAAAGAACTTATCTGTGCGTGCAATGCTTTTGGAATCGCTTGTTACTAACATTCAGTGTTCATGGTAGTTCTCAAAGATGTTGGTTTAAAATAGTTTGATTCTCTTCAGACTGCAATAGGACAGGAAAGATTGATTTAAAGTTGTTTTTTGGGGTATTTTTGTTTTGTTTTGGGTTTTTTGTTTTTGTTTGTTTGTTTTTGTTTGTGTTTTTGTTTGTTTGTGGGGGTTGTTTGTTTGTTTGTTTGTTTTTATTAATAAGTTTCCCAGAACCACAGAGCAAGTAAAATGCTGCAAAGACATATTCTGCCTTGGCCAAATGCAAGGATGTTTTCAAGATCGTGAGCATAGATGGGTTTGCCATTCTCCAGCACATAAGAAGTGAAAAAAAAACCCCAACCAAACGGCAGCACTTTATGCTTTTGTGTGGCTCGATCATGCTAGAGACTTCAATTTGTCCACGGCTGTGAGTTCTGCCCTGACAGGGAGCACAGCTGTGCACCAGGGCTCAGGGCACTGCTGGTGGCTGCAGGTGATGTCTCATGATTTCAGCTTTTATATTTTCATATATTTGTAACCCTGCAGTTCTTCAGTGTATAACTCCAAACCCCACACACAGTGTGAGCTGCTGCTTCCCCAGTTTGCTCAGACACAACAATTCCTCTCCTGGCCTGGGAATCAAGGACCCCTCACTGCCTCAGGCCTGAGAGGTGGAAACAAAAGTGAGTTGGGGAGGAGCAAACTGGGGGTAAATGACTTCATTACCTGAAGATGTAATTGGAAGATTAACCCCAACATGCAAATAGACCAAACTTATCAAAGTGTGAAAACCCGTGACACAGAGTCCATTTTTGGGTGCAGCCCCTGGGATGCTTTGTCTGCCTGAAATGTACCCAAAGACCCTTGAATAAACAGAACTGCTTTTTATTCCCTTAATTCTGTCTGGCCTGTTTTTAGGTAGCCCCAAAAAGGCACCACAGGAGCCATCCCTCCATGCCAGGTGGATCCCCTGGAGCTCCTGGGGTTGGATGCTCTCCTGCTGGTGTGCTCACAGCTCCCTGTGCTGGAGCAGCTCCTTTCTGGAGCAGAGGGAAGATCTGGCTCTGGTCAGGGGCGGGAGTGGGCACGGCAGCTCAGCCTGGCAGCAGCTCAGGGCTCATCTCAAACCTCCAATCATTCAGGGTCTACCATGTGCTTATATATTCCTGCTGGTTGTGCCTTAATGCATGGCAGTTGTCATGCACAGGGGTAGCAAAATCACTAATTAAATTCTTGATAATTTGCACGACTCTGGCCCTGCAATAATAAAATATTGCTACCTTAGTTATTTCTCCTTAATTGCTCCTGGCTTACAGGTGAATGCACAGTGGATTTACTGTGCATGGGCATTTGCAGGCAGTGACTGGGGTTTATATGAGCTGAGTGAAACAAGTAAACTGTAACACGTGCAAAAAAAGCTTTAAACTCTCAGACAGAAAAAGGTAAGTTTAAGGGACTCTGTTGTTTGAAAGCACCAGTCACAGCAGTGTTTAAATACACAGCAGATCTGTGCTTTCAGACTGTTCAGATGTAATTTTACCAGCCCTTTGAGAATTAATTTTGTGCCTTTCCATCTATTCCATATGTAATCTATATATTCCCACTACGAAAATATTAGGGGTTTTTGTTTGGTTTTGGGTTGTTTTTTGGTTTTGGGTTTTTTGGGTTTTTTTTTGGTTTGTGTCTTGCTAAATATTGTATGCCAGTAGCTTGCACTGAAAACAAAAAAATGCAATACTGAGGAGAAAAAGAAGAAAAACCTATTCTTGCTCTCACTGTTCCAATCTGGAGAATAAAGGAGGAGCCTTAATCAAATGGATACATCCTTTGGTGTACATAACAACCTGGCACTGGCTATGAGTTCTCTTTTGAGCTTTGTAAATGAAAGTCGGGTTCAGTGGAGTATTGTAAACTGCATCAGCTGGGGATTTATAAAGGGAATATATGGCCAAAGGATTCTCCTTCAGGGCTTCAGCTGCTCAGGAAATGTGCAGCCCTATGGAATACAGACAGAGGCATAGAAATGTTCAGAAACTCCCAAGTTTTGTTAAAATGGAAAAGGAAAATACTTCAAGGGTAAGGTGAACTGTGTTTTTTTACTGGATATTTCTGGAAGAATGGAATATAATAACAGAATAAGCTCTATAATGATGACCATTAGAAAAGTGTGGATCAAATGGTTAAGCTGTTCTGCCATTGTTTACAAATCTCTGGCCTTCTTCTTTATTATCTGAATAATACCTCTGCAATCCTGTAACCCAGGAATAAATCCCTGCCCATGGTAAGAAAGCTGAGGAAATCTCATTGTTCTGAACATTTTTTAATTAGTTTGGATGGAGGGGGAAAAAAGCCAATTCAGGCAAAACAAGAATAGTTCTCAGCAGAACTTGGTCTGTGTTTTCTCTCACCTGACTCAAACGAGAAGTACATTTTGAAAATGATCTTATATTAAATGCAGAATCTTCTAAAGTATGGGGTTTTCTGGGACTCGGGTGGTTTGAAAAGGATGTGAAATGAGTCTGAAAAGTTAGGGTGAAGAGATATTTTAGCTCGTGGTTCATCCCACCTACCTCAGGCATAGGGCTGTGGGCAATTAGGAGCTGGAATTATCCTGTTCTCCTGTTCCCTTGGCCTTGTGGTTGCTTTGTTTTCAAGCATTTCTGTAGTTTTAAGTACCTGTTCTACTTAAATCTACCTCTGTTTTAAATCTACTTTTCTTCTAGCATTCACAGTCCAATTTATTTTGTATTCAGTTACCTGAAAGCCTCACTTGTGCCCATAAATAAAATAAATTAAAACAGAATCCAAGTTTTAAGTCTGTTTCCTGGCAGTTACTCACTACATTGAAGGCAATGTAATTAATTACTCAGTTTCTTAAGAGACTTGTAATGCTGGATATCTTGATACAGCTGGACAGGAAAAGCAATATTTGAATTTCTGTTGTTATTGCTGGATTTCTCTCCATAAAAAAATCCATGCTACAATTATTTATACTGTTTAGCCATGGCTAGGGGGTGATTGCAGATCTGTGGATTTACAGATAGCAATCCTTTCATCACCCAGTTGTGTGTTTCACGAGCACAGGATTTGGAGGTTGTGATAGTTGCCATGGCACCCACATGTGTGCCAAGAAGATTGTTGGGAAAGGGTGATTTATGTTCACAACAAACTGAATTAAAAACAAAACAAAACAAAAAGTGATCAGAGGTGAGTGGTACATTTTAAGCTGCGTTCCTGAGAAATCTTTTTTTTTTTTTTTTTCTTTTTGGTGTGAGGCCAAAGTTGTGATGCTCCATGCCAAAAAAATGCTGATGTGGTGATGTAATGGCTTGGGCAAAGGTCTGGGGTGGAGCTTTAACACCTCTGTTTCCTGCTCCCTGGCTCCAGAGCACTCTCACAGAGTGGCAGTGCCAATGTCACTCCAGGTAAAACTGAATTGCACCAGGGATAAATGATAAATGAAGATTGCTAATAGCTCTCCTCAAAAATTCACAAAACACCCATTTTATTGGTGTGGCCACTGGCCCAGCAGCTACAAATTACACTTTTGATTTCCATCTCATCCCTGTGGCTGAAGCTGAGTGGTTTGGGAAGAGTCAGGGTTCATTTCCTGGAGAAGGATGGGCAGGGCCAGCACTACATCCTCAGCATGGCCCTTCCTGGGGCTCAGGGGAGGCAGCTGGAAGTGCTCCCAGCCCTGGCATTCCCACTGCAAGGAGGAGGAGGCTGGGACGTGCCAGCCTGGGATGTGCCAGCAGCGAGAGATGAAATCCAAACCCAGGGTCAGAGACTGCCCAGGGCAGGGGCAGAGTCACAGGGAGCAGGGAACCTCCTCCCTGCTTTGAAGAAAGAAAACTTTTCCTCTTGAAGTTCCCATTTGTTCTTCCTTCCAATTAAGGGAGGTGACCACTTAATTCCAGCTAATTAGGGAGTTTTTTAGATCTATTCTCCACTGTACATGCCAGATCTGCTCCTTACCTTTGCCGTGAACTCTCATGGATTAATTGTTCCTGTTGCACAGTTTAATTACTTCTGTTCAACACTTATTTACTTTTGACTTCTAATTGACTTTATGAGTGCCATTATTTGTATTGTGTGACTCTTTAAAGTGAAACTGGTAATATTGGTAATATTGGGATTTTTTTCAGTAGAAATTCCAAAATACCTACAGGAAACTTTGCTATTACATGAGTAAACTTGTTTTCTAACAGATTATAATGTGGAGGACTTAAAAAAAAATTACATGTAGGCCAAAGGTTTTTGTACTCACAATTTTCTCATTTTTTCTGAGTTGCTGATTCTCAGCTCTAGTTAGTAGTTTCACCTTTTTGTTTTCATGCTATTTGATCAGGATCTGTTTTCTGATCATCTGGAAAGATTTTCCTTTTGAAAAGAGGCTTCTACCTGTGAGGACTGAGATAAAAACCCTCAAAACATGAATCCTGAGGATGCAAAAATCCTGAAGGCAGAGGTGAATACAGCTCCATAAAATGTTCCCTAAGTGTGATATTGTGCTTGATCTTTGGATTTCACTTTCTGCAAGTTCTCTGGTTGCTCAAGTTTTTAAGCCATGCCAACTCTTGTGTGCCATTGTGCATCTTTGGTGCCAAAGCAGGGCAAATGTGACGTAAAAAATGCACTTTCCACAAAAAAATAAAAAAGGGAGAGGGTCAGTTGTGAACCTCTTCTGCCAGGTGAGAAATGAGAGAACACCCAGAGTTTTCCCTCTCTTTCTCTTGTTGTCCATCAGGGGAGACAAAGTTTGTGCTGTATTTCATTTTTGAACTGGTTACACCAACAGTTGGAGGGAGTCCTGTGTAGTTCCCTGTGTTTGCCAGCCAGGCCAGGAAACCTGACCCTCCTTAAGAAAACTTCAAATAATCATCTCCATACTTGACTGTACAGTAACATAAAATAGCGGTTTAATTATTCTTGCTGTGATTTGATTGTCTTTTACATAGGATTTTGTTTTCCATCTGGATTCCTGCATGCTTTCCAATGGAATGGTGAAATATTTAAGCCTCTGGCTAGCTGTAGCTAAAATATTCCCTATACACTTTGCAAAGCAGTTTATTGTCCCTGTGGCATTATAATGATGCAAAGTTTATTTTGTCTCTAATAAATATATTATTAATCCATCAATAATACAAGATTACTGTATATCCTTTTCTAATTTTTACTTGCTATTTTTAGTTGTGAAGTGGAAAGCTTGGTTTGTTTTTTGGCTTTTTTTTCCCCTTTTATTCAATTTCTTGTCTGCCTACAACCGTTTTCTCATTCAGTTTAACACTTAATTTATGCAGTGTCCATCTCCTACCCTGCAGAGCAAGAATCTTCTGCTTAATAAGAAATACTTATTGGCACATAGCTTTGATTCATAAAGAGAATGTTTCCTTGAGAGAGTAATTGGTTTGGGATTCTTTTTTTTTCTGCTTACCAAAGGAACTTATCAAGTTCTTTTACAGAATCCTTAATATTGTTGTTTTTCTTCCTTCTATGTAAGTGCTACAGTCTGACTCCTAACTTATCTCTCTTTCTTGAAATCAAAAAATGCCTTTCACAAAGTGTGAGTTATAACTCTGTTTTCAGAAGAAAGAATAAATCTATATTGTTGAGTCCTGTAAACAAGATGATCCCTGTGACTGCAAACTGTGTTGGTTCAAAGGCAGCTGGGTCCCCTTGGCCCTTTAGAGAACAAGTCAGCTTGGAACAACATCTAATAATGCAATAGAGTTATAGGTCAAATTTGTTGGGCTTGCAGTGAGAAAATATTTTAAAGGCTGATGTGCTGATGGTCTGTCAATATTAGGAGTGAAGTGGGAATCAGGTAGACAAATCTAGTGGGTATTTGTCTAATTAGCAGTGACCTGTATTAAAGCAGAGCTGCCTGAATTAAATTAGTTATTGCTCATCTGGTACTAACTTTCTCTATATCAGAGAATCTGGCAAATCTCATCTAGAATGCTAAATCTATCCTTCTATCTTTTCCTCTGAGGTATCTTTTCATTTAATAATGAGTTGCTTCATTGTTTTTAAATTTAGAACAGAGTCCCCCTTTTTTTTTTTTTTTTTTTTGGGGGGGGGGGGGGTTTTTTTTTTTTTTTTCTNNTAATTTCTGCACTGAAATATGTAAATAGTTCTTTTGAGGGATGGCAGTAGGAGAGGTGGGGACTGTAGGTGGTATCAGATCTGTTGCCTTCAAACATAAGAATAAAATAATGAGTAGCAAGGTAGTATCTCAAAACTTCTCTGTCCCAGAAGGTTTTAAAAATTAATCTCCAGCATTTAGCATCCTCCTCTTTTAAACCTAAACCCCTTCTCTGGGGAGTTCTATGCTGCCACTGGCCATCTTTCTTCTCCCTCTTGGGGTTAATAACTTCCCTTTGTTTGCATAAATCTGAGTTTGGCTCGAGCTGCTGATCACCCAAAGCTGGAGCAGCTTTAGGCTCAGCTTTGGAGAGAGCTGAGGAAGTGAAGAGTGGCTGCTGTTCGTGTGAACTCTGCCAAGATGCCTTGATAAACTGGCAAGGAAATTAATATACAAGGGTAGAAGGGATTACAGATAGAGATAGAAGGATTAGACTGTGCACTAGCAACAAGACTTGCTGTAAAACTGTTGCTTCAGGCTTTTGTTTATTATTTGGAGAAATTCTATTTAAATGCAGATTAGATTTTCTACCTAGAAGTACAACTTAGTCTTTGTTTAGAAGCTCCACAAAGAAGAATAAACACAGGGCTCTTGTTTTCATTTCTTGGTGAACTTTGACAGTCACGTTGCTTATCCTGTTATCTGGATTAGATATGCAAGCTCTGGATACAG
>VYXD01015945.1:330558-352397 GCA_013397195.1 Hylia prasina
GGATACAGGAGTTGGAGCAGTTTGTTTAGAGACCCGGGTTTAATTAATCAGTGTGAGATTACCAAATTGCCTTGGGATGAAAAACTGCTCCTGAGAAGTTGTAATTGGCCACTGACTAAACAGAAGGGCCCAGCTCTGCACTGGCTGCTTGGGAGGGGGAGAGCAGGGCAGAGAGAGGAGGGAGAAAAGACAAAGAAGAAACAAGCAGTGAATTAGACAAGTAGATTTTGTGATGTGACCTGAAATCTTTTCATTCTGTATACAGCTTATTTTTTTATTTTTTTTCGGTATTCTGTAATCAATCTCCTTGTGAAATGACATTTTGTCTTCCTTAGAAGTAAAAATGGAATTAAAATAGTGTTTTAGCAGTGCTGATGGGTTTATGAAAAGTAGTCTGCAAATCTTACCTTTAAATAGACTCCTAAACACCCAAAAATTATCCTTTTGCATGTTCCAAAAAAAGTATTTTTTTATTTTCCAGAAAAATATCACTAAATTGTAGCTAAGGAAATATCCCAATCACTTCCCATGGGTTTATTTTTATTCCTTTATCCATTCTTGTTCCCTCTTGTCAGCACCTCTCCAGCAATCCTCACTGATCTTCTCAAAATTATGATAAATTGATGATTAACATAACTAAGACAACTTTCTGTTAATCATCTCATTTTGCTGTGCAAAACCCCCCTCACATGTCATACTAAAAACACTGATTTCAAGGGATATTTTCATTTCACCTATTTCTTCCTCCCCAGGATAATTTCTGACTTTCCCACCAAGTTTCAGGACAGAAAAATCCACACAATGAATGACATGAAATGTCACTGGGATTCATGTACAGAAGCAGAAGTGAAATATGTTCCAGGATTTGAGATTTTGACCCAATTTTAGAAAAGCATAGGTAGTTTGAATTGTTCTATCTATCTATCCATCTATCTATCTATACTTATATAAAGATGACTCCTTTTTTTGGTCTATTACATCAGATTGCAGCCAGATTTGGCTGACTGGAAGTCAAGAGTGTCCTCTGAACAGATTTATTTCACCAGCCATAGAACATGTTCAGTAATTTTATATTGATCATTTAGCACGGAAATAACAAGCCAAAGTAATGCATTTAATGTGATGTTATGGTCATGGTGAACCATTTGGCAGGGTAATATTTTAGTATTATCAAGTTCATAAAAGCTTGTATTTTAAGGATATAATGAACATTTCTCCATATATTATCCAGCTTTGTTATGAAGTGGAAAAAATATGAATGTCAAGTCTTTACTTAAAGGAGGTTGATGAAACTTTTTGCCTCCTGCAATTTTAGGTGCCCTGTGGCTTTTTTTGCTCCTTTCTTTATTTATTTTGATGGACAAGCTAAAGCAGTAACAAAAAAAAAAAAAAAANAAAAAAAAAAAAAAAAAAAAAAAAAAAAAAATTCTTCAGAAGGTAAAGAACCCTGGACCAATAATTTACAAGAAGTAACATATTCTTGAGAGCTCACACACTCCATTCAAAGTATGACAACCATTTAAAAATCTGAATTGATACAATTTTTTTCTGTGCTGCCCCCTCAGGGAGCCAGTTGTTTTCTTTCAACCATTTTTGGTAATATGATAAACTGTGCATAAAATAAGTCAGAAGAAAAATGTATCTATGATGAACAATGCACGTCTGGTGAGTGACAGAATTTGCCATATATGTCAGAGGAGAAAGTACTGAATCCCAGAGTCAGCAGTATAGGAATGCCACATTCTGGAATCATACAGAGCCAGTGGATGGATGGAAGAGTAATTATTAGAACAGCTTCTTTTCCTTTAATGCATCATTTCACAGTCACTCATACTCTTAATCTATATGAGATATTTATGTTCTTTTTTGAGAGTTTCTTGTAGCAACCTATTAATTGACTGGAATACAGCAATTACCAGCTTTGATTTGAATATGTGCTTGAATCTGTGTGGTCTGGCCAATTGTTTTTTAATAATTATTTTTAATACTTATTTTCATTTTTTGGCACTTTTTGGTTACCATTTCAGCCAGATTGGTGGGACCAGCAAAAGTTATGAGCTCCAACTTTAGTTGTGTTTTAGTTCTGAACATTTTGTAATAGGTTTCTTTTATCTGTGGATTTTTTTGGGGTTTTGGGGGTTTTTTTTGGGGGGTTTTTTTTTTTTTTTTTTTTTGTGCTAGAGAGTAGCCTGCATTCATGATTACTGTGAGCCTGTGGAACTTCTGAAGTAATTGTATCTAAAAAATCTTTGGACAAATGGCCTTTCTAGTGGGTACTTAGAGTCCAAATTAGAAAATGCAGTTTGCTGAAGTGTCCTCTGGGGTGGCCAGCACCTTGTTACTTGTGAAGACGGAGCCTTGCAATGAAAAGCCTGGCGTTAAAATCTGATGGACCAGAACTCCTTTGGAGTGCACCTTGCTTTCCTCACTTCCCTTTGCTCTTTCATGAAAGGATGGATATTAATATCTGCTTTTTTCCCCCTTCTTTTCTCTGGAACACAAGAATATGACCATTCACTTCAGAGCTCTTATTCTTCAAGTTGTCACAAGCCTAAGGCCAAGTGGCAAGCTCTTTTGTTGGAGCTGGATACCCCTTCTTCTCCTCCTGCTTTGGAGATGTCCTCAAGCCCATTTACACACTCTGCTACATAATTATATTGATCTAATCTCTGCTCTCATGAAATGCCAAGCTCTAGCCCATTTTTTTCTGCACTTAGTTCCTCTGAAGGGTCTTTCTTGTGAAAAGGGGTGCAAGCTGATCCAGGGGGATTTGGGTAAGGTGGATGTGGCTTCAGTGCTTGCACAGCACCCCAGCCAAGCTGCAGAGTCGCTGCCCTGAGCTCCCTGCTGCCGTGGAGCCCAGGGAATTCTGAGCTTTCTGCCATCTCCATGACAGCCATTTATAGTCATTTTCCCACTGGTGGTGATGGTGTTGGAGCTAGAAAGGGAGGGCAGAGTTACTGCTCTCAAAAGTGTTTCCTGCTTTCTTCTGCATGTGTCCTGTTCCCTTCTCTTCATTATCAGCTTCTGCACTAGGCTCATTCCCCAAGGACAGGAGTGTTTAGCATGGAAACTGCAGCCTGTCTGCAGTGCTCAGGGAGAAAAGGGTACTATTGGAGTTTTGTGCATGAACGGGACAGGACTACTCAAAAACATTCCTCAAACCTTTTTTACAGCATCAACCTCATAACCAAGTTTAAGATGTTCCCCAAGCCTTTATTTCATCATCAGCCTCATAACCAGGTTTGGGACAATTGAAGGATGGCAACAGCTCACGTCTGCCAGCAGCAGCCAAGGATCTCTTTGTCACAGGGCATTTTAAAAGTTCTCCAGCCAATGGCACATTGCTAAAGCTCACAGACAATTGTTCCAGCCAGTCACTGACAGCACAGGGACACCTGCTTCAAACAATGCTTGCTTGTTTGCTTTCCATTACCAACACACAAGACTCCATTATTGAGCTTAAAACCTTCCACTCTCTTGCTAAGCATATTTTTCTGCAGTCTTAAAGTCTATCCTAGCCAAACCTAAGACTCAGACTATTGTCCTTGCTTGCTGTACTACTGTAACTTTTCCTACTTTCAGGCTTTGCAGGTACAGCTAATTCCAAGTTCTCCTGCTCTTTCTGTTTCTGGGACCTGCTTTCACAGCTTCTGAAAGCCTCCTTACCTTCAGCATTTCCCACAGGTACAAGCCATGAAACAGGCAGGGGAAAAAGGCTGCAAAACAAATCACCCATCAGCCAGGGGTAACAACAGCAGAGTTCTGAGAAACACTGATGTAGGTGTGCATTTCTCACTGCATAAGGGCTAATCTATTTCAACTTACATAAAAATAATGAGATTTTACGATAGGAACAGTTGTAACTATAGTCCAGTCCGTTTTAAAGATGAATTAAAGTTTGATTCCGAGAAGCACTTTGAGGAATTTCTAGAATTGGTTTACCACGTAAAATTTTATTAAATCATTACATTTTATTACATTACAGTTAGTGCTAAATTTTAAGATATATCTTTTGGAAAGTTTTGGCACCGTAAGAAATCATCAAAGCACATAAAATTCTCTGATTTTCAGAGGTTTATTAAAATACTGAGCTCTTCATCATGGGAAGACTATTTCGAGTGTATTGATGTTTTTTTGATGTTCAATTTGGTTAGATCTAGTAATGACAATGAAAGACAGCTCTTTAGTATTCCTATATTTTGTTGCACATTTTGAAATGGGCAGCACAGCTCTTTGGTGGAGGAGGGAAACTGAAATTTTGCTGTCATGTTTTGACATTTCGGTTTCTTTGAGTACCATGGACAGTGCCCTTCAACAGGGAAGGCAAATTAAGGTTTCTCCAAACCTTAATATAATATCCAGTGCTCAAGAGTGTAAAAGTGATTTAAGTTATCTCAAGTTCGGCACCCAGAAATAATGGAATAATGGAGTCTGCATAATTTTGCTCAATTTTTTAATTCCTCAGTTTCCCAGATGCAAAGGACCTCAATAAAGCAAATAATGCAGGTGGGATATTATTAATGTTCGTGAAGCTTTTGATTGTGCTGTGAAAACAAGAGTACATGAGGAAATGAATAGATCTGTATTCAAGACAAGGCTTTGAAAGTATTAATTAAAAAGGTGTATGGCCACATGCTGATTAGAGTAGATAAAAAGAAATATTGAATAACTACTTACTCTCTGAATTGGGCCCAAGGGTCCTATGAGAAAAATAGTATATGATAATTTAATTAAAGTTTGCATCAAAACACATTTACACAAGGGAGCTGAATTAATATTGCAGAGTTTGCACTTTCTAACTCTGCATTGCTTCCCTGGGAAATGTTGGATCCCTTTTAGTACAGAGGTTCTTCATTGGGACATCAGGTTCTGATCAGACTCTCGGTATATTCACCTCACTGAAGGTCTTAGTTTCAAGGCATTCATAGAATAAATAAGAATGAATCAGGGGAAAATAAATAAATAAATAAATAAATAAATAAATGTTTATAGCAGCACATTTGGAAGCACAATTCAGTTGGGTTCTGGAATATGATAGAAGAAAGGGGAGAAAGAGAGCTGGTATGTTCTGAAGGACCCATCCAGATAAGCCTTCATATTTACAAATACTTGAGCAGTGATATTTATTGTTATATCAGTATTTAAGATCCTCTGTAAAATATCTAGGCAGAGCTGAGTGAGTTTTTTATTTCCTGGACAGATCTGGACTACTCATGGTTGGTTTTTTTTCCCCCCTCTGTTTCCCTGGGGAAATTTGGTAACTCAAGTCCTGAAGCTGCATATTTACTCAGTGTAACAAGACCAGGAGCAGGGAAAGGGCTCTGGTGTGTACAGAATTAGGAGACAAGTACATGAAGGGATGGATAAATGGAGTCACAGTCTGATAGAGAAGGGGCCATGTCCAGTGGAGGAGGGGGAATTCTCCCTGTTCTGAGGCTGGGGACAAAACAATAACTAGCTGAAATAATAATAGTTAGAATATTGACTATGATGCCATGATCAATTGTTTCAATTCAAGTGTTTCTGGGCTTTACAACAAATCTCCAAACCCCTGTTACAATCACAGTGGTGCCACACTCATGACAGTATCTTTGTGCTTTCCAATTCCACTGGATAATGGACTTATAACTACAAAATGGATTTGATTTTTTTCTCTTGTAACAGCACCTGAAACAAGTTATAAATGCTGTTATATCCAGTTGCTTCTGTAATTCAGCTAATATATAGATAGGTAGCAAGCGTGGTGTAACAGGGCAGTGGATCACCCCAAACCTGCTGTCACCACGGGGATGATGACAACAAACAGCAAATTAAATAAATTAGTGCTGCACTGTGCAGCACTGCAGCGAGACCCTGTGCTGCATGGGTGTGCTGATGAGCAGTCTGTGGCCCCAGAGCTCCAAATTGTGAATTTCTGCAGAGCCCTGAACGTCCCTGGCACTCCCTGTGCCCCTCTGTCCCCAGCTCTGGTTATGCAAACGAGGGCCAGCAGAGCCCTAATGATTATTTTTGCCTCAGGGCAGCACAGAGGGTAAGAGAAAGGACCTGGGAGTGTGAAAATGAGAAAAATACTCAGTGTCAGGATCCTCCCTATTTGGGGAGTTGGAGGCAGGTGTTTATTGTTTGTTTGTTTCCCCCATAAGACTTCCATGTCCTTTTCTGCAGGAGTTCTGCAGCCATTCCAGTTTCATCTTCCAGCATTCCAACAGCCCAGTCAGTGGGAGGCTTTTTCCCAGCCATGATAAATTATTCTCTGTCAGAATCCAAATCTGCCTTTTCAAGTCTGATCATTTGTGATGAATTTATTCTGTTAACATGGGCTTGAATGGAAGCAATAGAGGATAATAAATTAACTTTGAGCATATTAATGACATCTCTAGAATACGGGTGAATTAAGGAATAAATAGTGAAATAGTTTCAATAACAGGCTGGTGTACACTTAGTCAGCAATTGACTGTTAGCTTTTCATTTAGGTCCTTTTATATCCTATGGTTAATTAAAAAACACAGATTTTAAGCAGCCCTTTGGAACTGAGTTCAAACTCCTCCTGCTACCCACAGGAACTGTAGGAAAGGTGGTTGTGAAATGCAGTTTGCTGAAGCTCAAGGAATATCAGCTTCAGAAATTCAGGTTTGGACCCTCTCAAAAAGAAATCTGTGCCAAAAGTGGTGACAGCCTTCTATATGGCATCTGCCAGAGCAGCACTTAACCCAGAATTAAAATATCCTTTCTGTAGGACTTAAGAAAAAATAAACATAAATGATGGGATCCTGTGGGTTTGCTCTTATGAACTGGGGATTAGGTTAGTTCAAGAACCTTCACTCCCAGCAAGAACTGCTGGGATTTATTTGGTTGCCTTCAATGTGTGTCTGCCCTGACCAGGATTCCAGAACTAATTTGAAACTCAGACTTTCAAAAGAGCTGGATGCTGGATGCTGAGCTTTAGTGACTTTGTAAGAACTGATTTTCTTAAATCTACACCTAAGGGAGCCTCTGTCCTATGCAGTACAGAAATGGCTGATTGAGGCTTACCTACTAAAGGAGGTGGTAAGTTCCCTGACAAGTCTGATTGCTAGTTTTTAACCTTGTTAAATAATATATGTTAGACTTTTATTAGCTTAGGCATATTCATGCCAAAGCTTATCAAACAGGAGTGAACATTACATTTTTTTGCAAAGACAGCTATGGTTCAGGGTATAAAAATATGAATATAAGGAGGGCTGAGTCAAAACTTGACACCTACTCTCTGAAATTTGAAGGTCAATAAATTTATATCTCCCCTCAGAATACTTACATAGACACATATAGACAGTGTGTGGTTATAAGAATGTGTTTATATAATTGAGTTTATAAAAGCTGGAACCCTGGAAATTATTAAAGATCAACCAATGTGTTTATTTCCATCTTAAAATATTTCCATCTTTGAAGTAATGAAGTTCAATTCATGAACAAGTGGATACCTCATGAAGTTTAACTTAATACCCTCACAGTTTTCTATTTGTTATGCTCTGAGTAATTGTATTATTAATAATAATAATAATAATTATAATACTAATAAGCACTACCCTGCTTCCAAGCATCATAGTCCTCTTGGCTGCAGCCACAAAACCTTTCCTGACAGCTGTGGAATGGGCTGACAAGATGCTGTCAGCAGCTGCTCACTTCCATTCTCTTGACTGATTTACTGACATTAAAATCTTCCAGAACAATCACAGCTATCACTGTTTCCTAACAATGTCTTTTTAAAATTATCCATGCTAGGAGAAAATGTTCTGTAAAGGATGGTGTCAAGTGTTGATCTGGCCTAAATTAGTCCCATCATTTGTCAATTGTCTAGGGGCTGATAAAATCATCTGTTTTAAAGAAAACCATATAAGTTTAGTAATGCCACTAGCTAAAATTCCACTATTTTTATATTTTAATTAAAAATTACTCTGGAGAACACACACACATACACACACACACACACACATATATATATATATATCCTGTCAGCAAACCTCCTTGATGCCAAAAACCCCTTCTTAATAGTTGGAGAAGGCTCATGTGAGTGAGATGAGGAGTTTCCAATCAAACAACAAAACTTCAGTGGAGAATCTGGCAGCAAGGGAATGTTAAAGTGCTGGTAACCGTGACACATGCTGCCCAAATTTCTGAAGGTGCCAGCAATGCCTATAAAGGCCCAATTAGGAATTTGGAGCCATCTCAATCAGTGGTTTTGAACTCTCAAGTAAATGATGGAAACTGTAGTTTTCAGGAATCCTTTTTTTTTGTTGTTGTTCAAATGTCTGCTGAGAATGAGGCTCTGAGCTGATGTGCAAAGATTGTTCCAAATCACTCAGAGCCACACTCTGATGCCTCAGTGGAGCACAATGAAGTTTGGATTATGCTGTTTTAAATTATCACCCATTTGAAGTCATTTTCTTTATAAAACAAGATTAAAATGACTGTAATTCAAAACATTTTACCTCAGATTGATGTGAAAATTGTAGTGTTCATATTATTTCCATTTTTCAATTTGACAAAACATTTCACTCCACATATGAGCCTTTCTGTTTTGTCACTATCTTAACAGTGAAAATACGAATTTTACTCTGTGCACTTTACTCTTTCCTGATGTGTCTTATTTCTTAACACTACTTATTTAAGTATATAAAAGCATGTCTTTCTATTGACTGTTGTAGTGCCTGGGGAAAATATAAGCAGATTTAGGAAGCTTGCTTACCTCCTTTCTAACCCACACAATAACAGTTTATAACTTCATATTGTTAAATTTGTTCTCTGGTCTTCCTACATGTCTGATGGTTAGGTAAGTGCTGATGAATAAGCAAAGCAAGGAAAAAAATTGAAGTTCTACGTTGATGGAGTTGAAACTCAGATTATTTACCTGAAACTTCCTTTCATTTGCTGCTTTCATATTGATACCACAGGAGAAATTTCCCTGCATGAATTTTCCTCAAAGTTTCATGGCTCTTAATATAATCATATAGGGAAAGAATAGTCTTTTCCTCAGAAGTTTATTGCATTGACAGGGAGTATTATCAGTAATACTTTTAAAAAAATGCATTACATTCTGAGTAACTTACTTGAGTTGCCCATGAAAAAGGACATTTATGTCATCCAAGACAGAGTTCTTCTTTCAGAGTTCTTGAGGAGGCAAAGAACAGAACAGTAAAAAGCACTGGAAAATTAAGTGACTTGCAGAAGTCCTTGTCTAAACTATTGCCAGTGGGATTTACAACCGCAAAGTTCCTGGCCTAAAAATACAATTGCATTTATTTTTAAGTCACACTGTGCTCCACCATAAGTGCAACAGAATGCCAAACCTTATCACTTAAAGTAATAGCAAGGCACATGTCAGCTATCAGACCCTCAAACTCTGCGAAAGAGCTGCTTTTGTGTGCTCAATCTGCAAAGGATAATTCATTCCTTACTAGGGGGTATGATTTCAAGAGCTGAAAGCTTTAACTAGTGCATATGTATAGGGTAGATTTAAAGTGATTATGGAAATGTCACCGCAGGACAATGCATTATTAGTAGGCCCTCATATGTTGTATGCTGTCCCCTTATGTTTGCTGATAATTAAAAAGCAGATTGGGATGTCATGGTGAGAATGAGTGCAAAATGGCCCTTTTATCATTTGCAATAAATATGAAATAGTGGTCTTGCTGTATCCTTCAGTGATTGTTCTATTTACGTTGGTGACAAATGACATCTTTCTCCTTGTAATGTGCCTGCAGGGTTAAATGACTTTATTATTATTAATGAGTCATTGCTCCAGCTGCCCAGAAATACGGGGAGTAGGAAACATAAGAGATTTAGACCTAAGTAATTACAAATGTAATTATTACCTTTCAAATTTCATTTTTACAGCAATCTCAGGGCTGTTAATCAAACATGGCCCTTTCCATGTGTTCACACTTTTTGGAGCCTTTGTCAAAGGGATGAGCAGCTCCGTGGGCCCGCTGAGGGTAGTCGGTGGCAGATTGACAAAGTGGTCTTGACAGAAAACTGCTGTGAAAAATTGGATGGGAGCTGTTGGGTACTCATCGAGGAGGCTGTGGTTGAGAGGGTTTTCCAGGAGGAAAGCCCTCCTGAGCTGCAGCCATATGGAGGAGAGTGTCCTCTCGGGGAGGGGGGGACAAGGGCAGCGGGAGGGGAATCCCGGTGTCCTGTGGAGAGGTGGAACACTGCAGATTTACTCCTCCAGCCTGCCCTTCCTCAAGGTTGTGAGGTTGTCAAGGAGGGATCTAAAAAACACAACAGAGCCAGCACGCTGCCTTAGGGGAATTAAAAACCACGGCCTCTTACCCTGAAATATTTATCCTAATTACTCATAATTATGGGTTTTTAAGTTTCTAGGTGGAGCACAAGGTTTATTCTGCTGCAGTAGTGGCTAGGGTGTGGCAGGGAATTCAGAAAATGGGGAATAGCTGTGATTATTGTTAGGCCACGTGGCAGATGTCATGAAATGTAAGCAGTGATGTTTCCCAGAATCATAACCTGAACTGATATTCATCATGAAATGTAAAATCTGAGGGGCAGCTTTGGAGAAATGAGAACATTTCCATTCAATAATGACATTTCTTCATAATATTAAGGATCCTCATATTTTAAAGAAATAGGTGAAAATGAATTGAAAATGGGAACTACCAGTTACCACACTTTATGCCCCCAAATGTAATGTGAATCAACACTGTCACAAAGCATTTGTATTATGAAACAACATATTTGATGGGAAAATTGTTTTGTCAAAAAACCCTCAGCAAGCTTTATTTATATATTCAACTGGAATGAGTTGATATTGTTGATGGTCCAATAAAATGTAACAGCCAGCAGCACTCAAAAAAGCATAGTGTGTGAAATAGATATCAGCATAGGTAATTATTGTAAAAATGTTTAGACGTATTTGAAAATTAATAGGGTATTCATAGTTTAAAAAAAAGTTAATATTCTAATAAAGAAATATAGTTTATTTTTTTTCCTTGAAATGCAATTGGAGTCACCACAAAATGTACAGAATATTTTTAGACTGCTGTAAATTTGTCTTTGTTGCTGCTCTAGTGATCTTTGACTTTAAATTTGTTTGTGTGTATCTGATGAAAACAAAATTCAGAACAACTTTTATTGGCTATTTTTTAAGTTATCTCAGGAGATGTATGTTTACTAGCTCACTGAGCATTTGGGGGTTTTATGACTCCCTTTTGAAAATTAATGTTTCATTAAAGTGTCTGAACCATGACCAATTGCACACAGTTGCTCAATTACTTCATTTAAAAGATTTTTTTTTTTTTTTTAGTATTCTACTTTCCATCAAACTTTTGTTTACTCTTTTACTGTAAAGTCAATAAAAAGGAAGACAGAACACCATTTGGCATGGAGATACACCAAGAGACTGAGTGAATAGAGGGTGTAAACTCAGATATTTGAGGAGTTTTTCCCACACCAACCCTTGAAGGAGCTGCTGTGTGTGAACAGAACTGAGCAGGAACTTCTGCCCACCCTGCTCACTCAGCCCCTGACCTCTGCTGAGGGGGCTCACCCAGTCTGCTCCTTGTCACAAGTGCTGGATCTGGTAGGAGAGTGGCAAGAAGGAACATTGATATGTTCAGGCAGCTCCGTTATCAATAATTAGTGCCTATGACCCCGTTCTACCCAGAAATTCTCTTTCTCTTGTGCCTTTCTGACACTCATCCTATCTCCAAGCCCAGGTCTTTACTCTGATGTATCAGAATTTTTGATGGATGTATCTGATTTTTTGATTACACAGCCTAAGCTTAGGAAATGTATTTTCTTCTGTTTCCACACCAAAGTGAGTTTATGTAGATTGCACAGTGATCCCTAGTTGTCTTTTTAACTCTTCACTCTTTTGGGATATTTAATGATTTTTAGTAAAATCAACAAGCTGCCTTTCCTTCATGGATGAACATAATTGTATTTGAACTTTAACTCTGAAAAACTGGGTATAGTGTTATATTCTGTGTAAATGGTTCCTCTGAAATGTGTCAGTTGAAGCCCTTTTTCATTCAGCATATTTTTGTAGGATGTTACGTTTATTACACAAATTTTACATCAGTAGCAGAGCTTAATATGTATCACTTAAATTGCATAGTCTTTGAAGGTATGGGGGGAAAAAAATGCTAATTTCACTCTTTACTATGTTTCCAGGTCAAAGGTCATTGCTGGAGGATAAACCATTTCTCACCATGTAGTTTCACCTTGTTTAATTGATTTGAATTTGAATTTATATTCCATGTTAAATAATGAACCATGTATTAATAATTAAGAAGGTTCAGTACAAATGGGAAGCAGTTAATTAAATATTAAATAAAGCACATTGTATGAGCCACTATTGTAATCAATATACTAGATTTTAGGTTATCCATTTTAGATGGTCATTATGCTTTACTAGTTATAGTTAAAACTCTTACTGAAAACTCAATATGCACTTTTTAGGCCAAGAAACATGCAGCCTTTGCAAATTACCATTTTTGTCCCATAAATATCAGCAAAACATGAATATAAAAGACGAATTCAATTGGACTGGTAGAGCAATAAGGGTCAGTGCCATGTACTGTCCTACAAATCTGTCACACCCACATTCATTAGGCTGAAAAAGAGTTTTCAGGAGGTTTGTGGACTTGGTTTGGGTTTTTTTTTTTTTGGTTTGTGTTTTTGTTTGGTTGATTTGGTTTTGTTTTGTTTCTTTTTTCTCATATGAAATCTCTTTCTGTGAAAAACAGTAATTATTGGTGCTGAACTTTTTACAGGAGCATTGCCTTTAGACCATATCTTGGTTATGATTAATACAAGATTGAGGCTCTAGTCAGAATAACAATGAGGTAACCAAATGAAAGATTAATGTCCTTTATTTGTAGGGCTGTTGCTTGTGAGGGAAAGATTCACTTCACAAGTGTAGTTAATGAGACAGGAATTACCAGAGGCTGACTCTCTTGCCCTGACACTTCCTCCATTTCCTCTTGCCCTCACCAACTTTCCTTGGCTACCTTTAATAATATTTGCTTGACTTGTTGACTTCAGGTGCAAAATCCTCATACCTCATCCTATCATTTGAGTTTTATGAGAAGTATTTTTTCGTATTAAATTCAAATTAAAACCATGGCTGCTGGGATATAAACTGTGATCATGGGAGTGGAAGCAGAGATGATTCTTGCAAGCTACCCATCACAACCTGGCAAGCCTAGGTAGCTCAGGAAAATGTGATTTCTCTCTTGCCTGTTGATTCCTCAGTCAGAACATGTGAAGGATCAATCTTCCCCAATTTCTCACAAACAAAGCAAGCTCTGCACACGCAGCTGAAAATTACAGAGTGGTGTGTCCTACTTGTTCTTTGAATAAAAACGTTCCAAGGCTAGAATTTAAGTAACTCTTTTAGGTTTTTAATTTATTGAGACGTATACAGGAAATAAAATATTCATAGAGAACTCCTCCCAAAGGCATTTTATTATTAAACCAAAAAGCTAGAGTATATTATAGCAGCACTCATTTAGGGTTTCTACGTTCAAGCTTCTTCCTCCTGACCTTATTAAAGTAACCCAGTTTACACTAACTACTATTCCTCCCTCCCTTTTTTATTGTTAATGTCATTTCTGTTCTCCTCATATGGTGGAGACTTCTAAATGACGTTACTCAAGTGGCCACTTTTGGTCACCAGGGTAATTCCGGACGATAATTTCCCCACATTACGCTTGAATTCCTGCTTAGATTTAGTACCACATTTAGCAGATGCACATGGGCAAAGCGTGGGTGAGGGGGAGGCCTGTCCCATTCCTTAGGAACTGCTGGCTGAGATGAGGAGTTGGGGTTGTCACCTCCATCACTCTGGAGGTGCGCTGGGAGCTGCTCAATACGAAACGCTCCAGTACAGGAGAGGCGCTTCTGGATGCTGACAGAACAGTGTTGGCACTGCAAGCCATGTATTCATATATGTGCTGTGTTGTGAAAATATGAAAAATAGCTCAGCAATGGCATAATTACGGGCAATTTGCTTAATTGCTTGCTAATTGTTGCTTGCTTTATTATGAAACAAGAGTGCTCTAAATGTAACGCTGGATGGTTTGCATCCAGAATGTGTCAAATTCAAAACTGGCTTTTCATTAAGACTTCAGCTACATGGCTTTAAAATTCAAGCACTCTATATTCTGTGGTTTAAGGTGTTTTTGTTTTGTTTTTTTTTTTAATTGGTTTCGAAATTTTCTTAGCAGTTTTTATGCCCCTAAACCTGCATTGGTATACTGCAGTCTGGTGGTTCCTGAACTTCTAATGAATCTGAGTGCTTTGCTAATGAATGCATTTACAAACGTCTTTTGATCATGTGGGTAAAGGTGGAGATCTTCTAAGACTTCTCTAGGAGCTCATGTTCTTTGTTCTTGATTGTCCAACCCTCAGAGAAGCATATCTTCCTTTCAACACATGCATTTGGTATTTTCCTCTTAAGGGATATGTACAGTTCTGAAAGTTTGGCCTTTTGGAAAAGCTGCTCTCTTCTTTTTCAACCCATATATCCAGGTATGAGCACAAGTTTAGACCAAAAAGACCTTTCCAGCCTAACCTCTGTGATTCTGTGGTGCAAGTGATGACTTTCATGGCAGAATGAGGAAAGAACTCTTGATGTTCTTTTAGTAGTCCCTGTGTCTTTCAAGGCTGGAGGGAAAGGGTAGAAAATAAAGTGAGTTGTCTATACACCAAGTATGTGCTTCAGTGATCTTACAGGCTTCTTCCAACCAAAATGATCCCATAATTCCAACTTTTCATCATTCTGAGACTGCAGGTAACATACTCATACCAACAGCCTGTCTCCCTTTGCGAATTTTCCATGAGAAAAGAGTCCTAAAATGGGAACATCATAGCAAGCTGGAAATGGCAAAGTATTGTGTCACATTTTATAGACTGAGAAGGAGAGTAGCACTGTCAAGCTCTGCAGTTTTCATCTCCAAAAAGCAAAGAGGATAATCAACATTTTTATTTACTACCTCTAAAATCCCACACAGACTTTCTAACCATAACAAGTCTCAAAACAACGTGGTCAAAACAATCAAGGGAAAAAACCGTATTTTTGTAGCTGTTTTGATTGAAGGATAACTATCTGGCAAGAATGGAATTCCACATTTTCTGGAGTGAAGGTAAATATTCTTACTTGAAAACTGTTTTGACCTATAAATGATGAGACTGTGGAACAATGAAGAAAGTCTTTTAACTGTTGTGCTTTTAGTTATACTTGACAGTTCTGATCTAAACATTTCTTAAGAACTGACAGACACTTTCTTTAAAAATGTTCTTAGTTCTGCAGACAATTAAAAGGAAAAAAAAATCATTCTTAAAACAACCTGGAGTTCAAATCAAAGTGGTAAACTCACATGTGCATGAGTGTGATCTATGACATGAATTAAAAATCATCTTTTGTATTATTTGTATGTCATGCTTGGAGAGTCTCCATGTAGTATGGAAAATAATATCTAAAACTGAGGGTTTATAACTGAGTGAAGTAAGAAATTAGTTAGATTGCTAAGAGTTCAATGGAATGTACTCTTTATCCATAATATGTGGGCAATATGCAAACTCCTATCTCCATTGATAAACCCATCTTGTTTCATGTGAGAAGATGGTACCAGACACCGAATTTCCCTTGCAAGAATCATCATTTCTTCTGAAAATATTCAGAAACAGACGGAACTTTCTCTTCCTTGATGGGTAGAGGCAGGTGTTGGAGGTGCTTTCTTCCCCTGATTCCTGATCAGAGCATGCAGAATAATCACCTGCAACACTACTACTCTGGAATGAGAGACAAAGGCTCAGAAAATATGATTGTCACCCACATTTAGAACGACTTGCAAAGAAACAAAATAGAAGGGAGCTTAAAGAGTAGCAGCCAGAAGGTGCCGTGGTCGATTTGCAGAGCCTCTGATAAACAGCCACTTGAACGCTGAACTTCACATCTCCCACAAGTGTGGCTGGAATGATATGTGAGGAAAATAGAGAGGGAGTTTGACAAAAAGGAGATCTATTTCATGGCCTGGAGGAGCAGGCAAATAAAAGATAATGATCGGTGAATATTCATGCAGAAACTTTCCAACTGTTTTTTTTTTTGTAGCTTGAGTTATTTTCCAAGAGTTATTGCTTTGTGGGTGGGGAAAGTTGTTTGTTTCTTTGACATTGAAAAATGTTTTTTCAAAGGTAAGGAAAACTGTATATTTTACATGGTATTAACCATAAGCCCTGATGAAAAGCATACTCTGATAACAATACTGAAACAAGATTGGAAGAAAGATTATGACTTCTACAAATGATGTTTCTTCTAAACAATCCTGCATTGGCAGACTTTTGTATTAAAAAAACAAAACAAAACAAAACAAAACAAAAAAACCCCTTAACACCAAAATAATTTGTATTCATACCTAAGGATTGTGTCCAGGATAGTGTTAAGGCTCTGAGGCTTTCATTCTTGTTTTTTTTTTTTTTTTCCTTTTTTTTAGTTTTGTTTGTTTTGTTTTAAATAAAGCTAAAACTCAGATTAAAATATCTCCTTATTAACGGAATAAACAAGACTGTAATTTTAACAGTACTCTTATTCTTAACATGTTAATGTGTTCCAAGTCTCCAGGTAGTCTGGCAGCAAGTGGCACAAAATTACCGTCCTGATCTTTGAAATGGTGTGGAGACTTTTATACATGACCTTTTTTCTTCCACAGCTGCCTTGGCCGATGTTAAATGTTAAATTTTTATTGTCAAATGCTTCCTTTTGCTGTTTTAGCTTTGCGTACTCTCTTACTGTAGTTTGAGAGAAATGGTAGAGTAGAAGTGTTGCAAACACTTGCTGTGAAGAGCTCAAAACAAATAAGTATTATTCCCAAATAAATAATTGTGTGTTTCACATTTTAACTGAATTAATAGCATTTTAAGGGCTTTTTTAATTAATGCAAGAAAGATCAGTTTCTCTACAAAATGGGGATAATTCCACACTCCGTCAGGGTTGTACCTGATTTCAGTGAATTGCCCTCATCAGAACAGGAGCAAACCTGGGTAATTAAAGAGCTTAAAAGACTTGTATATTATTAAAGTTATGTCTCTAATAGCAGATAGTAGGACACAGAAAGATTAGGCTAATCTACCACTAGAAACTTTTCTTTTTTGCAGTAACTACTGAATTATTTCCACTGAATTATTTCCATATTGCTATGGATTTCCTACTGCCCATCAAAACTGGATTAGTATTTCAACAGCAAGGTGCCAAAGCTTTGTCAGGATTAAACTGAAAAATACTCAGGCAAAATGACTGAGGACATGTTGAAATGCCAGTAATACGCCAAAATAACATTTATAAACAATCACTCCTCTAACTGACACCTACAGCATCCTGAAGGAGAAATAATCAAGAATAGAGCATTCATGATATAACAAGCAGCCAGCTGTCTTCTTAAACATGGTAGATTAAAAAAAAAAATTATCCTGTTTTAGACAGCAACATTATATATTTCAATGCCTGAAGGAAAAACTTAATTCCTTTGTTTTGAGATGCAGCATGGAAATAAGTGTTTGTGCTCTGCAGCTTTACACAGGTTTCAACATGCAAAATATTTGTTAAAACAGAAATGCAGCATCTGTTTAAACATAAAGCTCAGAGGGTGGGAGGCTCCTACTCAGCATTCTCATTGCTATAAGTAATTTTAGTGGCATTCCTTCTCCAGTGCTTACCAGCCCGAATCCGATTTAAAATGCTATTTTCATTAAGACAAGTATTAAAAATATGTATCTTTCACTGGAATGTTTTATGAAGAAAACACAAGGGAATACCCAATCAGATATTCCTCTGCATTTCTGATTTATTTAACCATGTACACAGGAAGAGAATATAAAATTAACACTTGCAATATTAAAATTATTTTGAGGAATCATTTGTAGGAATTTAATTCCATTAATTTTTCATTTGCCTACCATGGTAAAGCCACAATTTAAATGAAACAGATCAAGAATATTTATGTATTACAAATGAACACCTTTCAGATTTAGTAGTTTACTTTGCCTTTGAACAAATTAAAATTTCTATAATCCTTTTTCAAGGGCACAAACTTCACACCTACTGAAGAAATCTGGTTTGATTACTAGCAAACTACAGAGATTACATCTTCTTTTGCTAGTACTCTTTGATTTTTCAGGGAGTCCAGTATTGAATGCATGGAGAAATCAATTCTCTTTAAAATAGCTGTTATGTTCTTTCATTCTTACAGCTCTTGAGTTCATCTTTGAGGCCAATGGACTGTCTTTGGCTAGTGCCCAATTTAGGGTTTTTTTGCCTTAAGCAAAGGAAAACAATAAAAAGTCTAGTTTTAAGAGAATATTAGAGAAATCAAAATTCTTTTTGTTTTCAACTAGTTCTATGAAAATATCTAGACTAATGTCATTAAATTGTTATTAAGTTTTTAGCTTTATTACAGAAATGACACTTGTAAAAGGTGAAAATATTATTTTGGGTAAGTGACTGGTCCAGAGGACATGGTCAAGTTATGCCAGAGGAGGTTTAGATTGGACATTAGGAAAAAAATTCTTCACTGAAGGTGTCATCAAACATTGGAAGAAGCTGCTCAGGGAGGTGGTGGATTCACCATCCCCAGGAGTGTTCAAAAGGAGTGTGGATGTGGCACTTGGGGGTTTTTTTAATGATGAACAGGGTGGTGCTGGGTTAATGGTTTAACTCATTGAGCTGAGAAGAGCTTTCCAACCTGAGCAGTTGTGTGATTCTGGAAAATTGAGTGTATAAAGGCTTATTATAAAACTTTAATGATGATGTGACGCTGTGGGCCCCAAAATCTGAACCTTCAGTGATGCTCTACCTTTGGAGGCCTTTTCTTCCCAAACTGCAGCCATCATTGTAGGAAATTGAGTGTATAAGGGTTTATTATAAAGCTTTAATAATGAAGTGACACTGTGGGCCTCAACATCTGAACCTTCAGTGACGCTCCACCTTTGGAGGCCTTTTCTTCCCAAACTGCGGCCATCATTGTAGGACGGGGTTTGCTTTGCTGACCGTGATCCCCTCCGTGTGTCTGTCCTCACACCCCTGACGCTGTCCCATGTTTTTCCATCCTCCCAGCTATCGAAGTGAACCTGCAGAAAGCTCTGGCCGAAGCCTCGGAGAACTGCACGCAGGAGTGCCTCATCCTCGGCCACTCCGACAACTGCTGGATGCCGCCGGCGCTGACGCAGTTCCAGCAGCCCAGCACCTCCCTGCCGTCCTTCGGCTTCCAGCAAGGCTGGGCCCGTGGAGCCAGACCCGAGGGCCGTCACACCCTCGGGAGACCCCTGCCGAAGGACGACAGCGACAAAGGCCAGGGAGCGCCCAGGCCCCAGTTCTACAACACCTGCGAAAGACATTGCGCCAGCGAGGATCCCGTCAAGGTCATCCCTCTGGCAAACTTCGCCGCGTCCCACCAGGCGCCGGGGGCTGGGAGCAGCACCACGTTCATGCACGAGCACCAGCTGTAAATGCATAGGTGACAAACCCCTAATTTCAGGCTTTAAGTGTTACTGGGGATAGTCACGGCCTAGCGGGTACAACTACGCCCTAGCTCCTCGGGCGGGCGTAAACTCGTTAGGTTCGTGAATACTTGTGTATATAGAACCTTAAATCTGAAACAGAAAATCTAAATCCTTAGGACCTGGTTGAATGAAACCTGATTGTACCTGTTCTTGGTACAATCTAGAAAATGGGGAAGAGAACCTACAACCCAAAAACAATCAGAAGAAAAACAAAATCCTGTTCATTTTCTTACATGGGCCATGCAGTGCAAATATCTGCCAGCAGTTCTTCCTCCCTTTGGAGGCAATTTCTTAGTACACTTTGGGGAATATTGCAGTCTAAAAATAGCTTACTCTAATTTTTCTTGTTATAATTTATCGCATATTCATAGATTTCATCTTCTATTTGCTTAGCATTAGAGATCAAGTGAGCAATTTCTGTCATTTGATTACTTGACATAAGAGAATTAATAAGATCCTAAAATCTATTTCTTCAGAAGGATGGCATATCCTCCTACCAAAATTTATCTTTTATATAATTAAGGAGAATGTATGTGACAACTGATTTTTATTTCAATTTTTATTGGCTCAGTGTACAGGTATTTATTCTCTGAAAGAATGCAATAGATTAAATAGAAAGCTCTCTACTAGGCTTTTCTGTGTGAAATAATCGTTACAATGAGAGGATTTCCAAGATCAAAAATGAAAACAAATAACCAACAACTTTTTTTTTCGATTTCCAAGATTTTCCTTTCTATAGTAATTCAAGGACCAATATTATACTTATTTTTTCAAGCCATAAGTCTATAGCTCTCATTTTTTTCCTTTATTTTCTTTTTCTTCTTGCAGAGCTTGCTTTGGCTACTGTTCCTGTTAGTTGACAATTACATGGGCACTGCTGAAAACAGTAGGAAGTGGGGTAGTTTTTTGATGTGATGTTGTGGCTGCAAGCTACCAGTGTTTTAAAGAATATTTAATAGTGATGTGTACGGCTTTTTTTACAGCTATATTCACCTATTGTAAGTATCCAGTAAAAGTTTAACTATAATATTAGTTACTTCATCACAAACCTGTTAGGCTAAGAAGTAATTGTCATTGTGGATTAGTTGTTAGAGAATGACTGATAGTGCTCAGCAAAGAAAGAAGGATCTAGTTAATGGAAGCTGGATAAACAAATTCTATTCATATTATTTGAAAAAATCTCAAGGTGATTCTCTTTAAATAGGAAGGATTTTTTTTCAGTGTTCTGTGTACTGGAGAATATATTCTCTTGGTAAATTCCACAGTGGATGAAAAGGAGATTCCTTTCTTAGATTAAAAAAAAAATATTTTCCTTCTAGTATTTCCTTCTAGTACTTTGTTGGTCTTTAGCCATTTCATCATTTGCAGTATGTACATACCAAGAAATTTTTCCTTTAAGAAAATGCATAACTTTTTTGTTTTATTGCTACATTAAGTGAGACAATCGAAGCTGTATGGAGGGGAAAAACAGTGTGAATATTTCCTATGGGTAGAACTCTGTGTAGGCTTCATAACGTAACTTAAATCTGTAATTTATAAACAAAACTGTGTGTAAAAATGCTGTAATATTAGCTGCTTGCAAAATTTACAGAAGTTCAAGTTGTTGAGGGTTTCCAATGAATGCTAAAAGAGCTTCTCTTATGTGCCCAGCAGGTATAAGTAGCTTTATATATCGCTGTCCCCACTGTAAATCTATTCAAACCACATTTAGATTTTCTGTGGAAAAAAAAAAAGCAAAAAAAAAAGAAAAATTTCAAGCCTGGATTTTGAAAATGCCGTTCCAAAGAGTGTTGTTAGCTCAGCTACAGCCTNTAACCTACTGATAGGGCTTAATTAATGGGCATCAGACTATCTAATGATGTACTTCTTTTGCTTTCTCTTTTTTTTTTTAAGTAGTTTTCAATAACATTTAGAAAAGATGTGGCACACTGGCTTCCAGTTGCATGTAAATCCTGGAAAAAAATCATAATCCCTTGGGTACTGACACATCTCATTTCCAATTCCGGGACAACTGAAAAACTGACAAATTAATTCATACCTAATATATACAAAACCCTTTGTTGTTTGCTTTGGAGACATCAGGAGGAGAGAATTTGGCAGTTCTTTTCAGGGATATGCAAAAAAATGAGCTTATCTGTAGTTTACACAGATTTACCAAACATACTAATTGTGCAAATTTAGAATAATGCTGACAGTAATTCCTCCTATTGTAAGCAGAGGCCTTTAGTTTTTATTACAGACGCTGCCATACCAAATGTTTATGGGATTGGCAGCTCCATTAG
>VYXD01015945.1:352836-370477 GCA_013397195.1 Hylia prasina
AAAACTCAACAAAAAACCCAAACCAAACAACAATAAAAAATTACTTAAAAAACATGATAAAGATGCATCTGATTAAAGGAAGCATTAAACATTACATCCATGAAAATGTGTTTGATATGCTAAAATTCAGTCCACAAGATACAGATTAATTAATTGTAAATACACATTGTATCAGGAGATAAACTGTTCCCTCATTTTTATATATTATACCTCTAAAATTTGAGGCAACATTTTTCTGAGTAGCATGTCAGTATCCAGAGGAATAATGTTGCTAGAGACTCGTTGCACATCTTGCCATATATATAAATCATTTATGTAGTACATAGACTGTATATTTTTGTGTATTTTTTTTTCCTTTTTAGCCATTTAACTTATTTTATCTTACTTGTGTGAATTTGTGGAGAAAACGACTCTATATACAATATACGGTAAAATGCTAGTTACATGATTAGATTTGTTCCATGCGGTGTAACAATAAAGGAAAACCTTTGCCTTCAAAGTGATGTGTCACACAGTCGAGTCTAGATTATTTCCCCCTCCAAACTCATGCTTGTTGCACTCCTGAGCATTGCAAAATGGATTATTTCCATATTGTAAAGCAGTCAAGGCTAAAAGAAAAACAACAAAAACAAACAAACAAACAAACTGTTAAAAGAAAGAACTGAGTCAAACTGTTTGAAGTAAAAGATGCTGCTGCTTTGTTTTCCCGGGCTGTGCTGTGTTCTGAAGTGTAACTTAATTCTAAAGAATAATTAAGCATGTCTGCCTGGCCAGACAGAGAGTGCACAGCACCTGCTCTGGCGGGCGGGAGCTGGCCGGATGCAGGTCATTTAGCTAATTAGCATGGCAATGAGCCTGTGCTAATAGGGCCTGAGGGTTTGCACACGGCAGCTCCACACAGCATCATTCCCTGGTGCTGATCCCAGCCGGGGCCTTGGCTGGAGCAAGCACAGATCCCGTGCCTGGATCTGTTTGGGGTGTTCCTCAGAGAAGGGAAACTCGGCTCTGTTGCGCCCTGAGCACCCTGTAATCCATGGGGAACTCCAAACCCCAAACCCACGGAGCCGTGAGCCCAAACCCATCGCTCCTCCCCTAATTCCAGCCTGGTCCGGCCAAAGGCAGAGCCCCGGCACTTGCGCTGCCGACGGCTGATCAGCTCAAGGCTGTTCGAGTCAAGCTGAGGTTTTAAAGTTGGCAAATTTACGCTCGGCTTTATTTGATTTCTCACGTTTTCCTTTTGCAGGTTGAATACCGACCCTTAATCAATGACAAGCAATTACATGATCACACTGCAGTTTGCCACCCTGATTTAGCCGGGTAAATAAACGGGAAGGAATTGGTTTGTGCAGACACAAAGCAAAGTTGAAGGCAAAGATTTTATTTGGTATACATAGGAAAATTGTGTATAACTTATGTTATCCCTAGTGAAGAAAGAGATTGACGATTTCTTGTAAATATTTGAGTTTGTGTTTCTGGGAAATCTCCCTGCTCTATGGCAAACTACAGGATCTGGGAGTGAGCAGTGTATGTCTGTGTATTGAAACAGCCCTAACCACACTCTACCAATAATGCAGCTGGACACCATATAATACAGTCCAGCAGCATTTAAAGTCCAGTAAATTTGCAGTAGTTCTATTTCAGGTTTCTGTACAGCATGTTGTCTTGTTAATTACAATGCTTATTAATAAACTAGATCCACGAAAGCAGTTTTCTCCTTTGTACTGTTTTCTTTGGGTTTCTGAAACATAAGTTGTGTAAAGGTATTTCCCCAGCTACGTTTTTCTCCCATTTTCAGCTTTCCAAGTTTCCTTTTACTGGGAAGCCCCAAATTGTTAGAAAAGTCAAGGAAATTTAACTTCCTTTGCAGTTGCTTCATGCACCCGAGTAGCAAGCTTCTGGTAAGCAGTAAAAATATTCACACACAACGTGTACAGCAATTGAGCTTTATATGATCAGAAATGCCTTCCATTTCTGTGTCATTTCTCTTTGTACTGAGCTCCCTCCTTGTACTGTGCCTCTGATACATTTACTTATAGAAAATCATTATGAGCTGGAGGCAGGAGTGTTTATGGTGTTTGCTTTGTTAGAAAAGAAGCTATTTCTAATTGAGAGAACATGGTTAATGGGTTGGTGTTGAGCTAAAGGGATTATCCTCTCACCATGAATGTGATATAAAGAAATAACCATCAAACGAGGAACTAATGAAGCAACATTTTACGCATTCTTCTATCTTATTTTAGTCCATATTTAAAGAGCAGCTCTTGTTGGCCTGACACTAAGGCAGTAATATCTTATTCTTTGATGCAGTTATGTCTTTTACATCTGCAGGACCCTTTCAAGCAGGAAAATATTACTTATTTTGGCATCAGAACCATATATGAGTATATTCCCTTACAGCCACAACTGCTGACACATCACTTGCTAGGCTAGATAATATATTCTTCCTCCAAATTAAGAAAATGGATGAAAATTTATGGAGCTGAAGGGTTTCCCTGGTTTGGATGGAGTTGGCAGTATTCTGCAGGGCCACCTCAGGAGGCAAGGAAAGTGTGGAATTTCACAGAGAATCTGACCAAACAAGAACAGAGCAAGGCAGAAATGTGCAGTGCCTGAAGAAGTGCAGAGTTTTGTCACTGGTGTCACTGCAGAACTGCAGGGGAATTGCAGGATTGTGCTCCCGTGGTTCTGCTTTCCTCCCTGCAGGCACAGGGAGCACCTGGAGCCCTGCTCTGGCAAGGTGGAAATCCCTGAATCCCAGGGATTTGCTGGCCAAGCCTACAAAGTGCAGAATTTTCACCAAAGCACTGCAGTGCTGGTGCAGTGTTCAAAATACATCTCTTGCCTGTAGGATGGGCTCCAACTCCTGCCAGGTAATTTGGGCTGGGGTAAGGGGTAAGGGCCTGCTGGAACACGCACATGGATTTGTTTAAAAAAAGAACATTTGTGTCCCTGCAGCAGACAGGTTTGGAGATGTGCTGCCCACGTGATGTTTTAGCATTTTTGCCTTTTCCTCAGGATTTTTCCAGGTGTGGCCTTAGGTCTGAGCTGTAGTTGGAGCAGCCGTGAGTCTGCTTCTCCTTGGAAGTGCCACGTGGCAAGCAGGAGAGGGAATGAGCAAGAAGGTGCTTCCTGCAGCAACCAGAAGACAGCTCTCCTCCCTTGAATGGTTGTGAATGTCGTATTTTAAGAAGGTACATGTGCACTCTACTTGCAAATAAGCATTTCTCCAAGATCTATCCTGGTCCTTGCATTCCTGTTCCAGTAGGAAAACATGGCATGCCTGATAGCCACTCTGAGACTTATAACATATTTCCACTTCTATTTTTATTATTTTTGTGATTTAGATGCCTTTTTTTGGTGCTATTTTAATGCTTTTAAAGCTAAAGCTCTGACAGTGGATGTATTTAGGATGTGACAGTTAGGTCTTCATATTTAATTCAAAGCAGAACCAAAAATCTGTAGGTCCATGCATTCTGCTTTTCACAATGGAGTTGGTCCTACCTCTTCTCACTCTTTTTCTCCACCAGGATTGAGTCTGTGTTTATAAAAAGGAAAGTTACTGTGTACGTCCATCCAAGAGACAGATGAATGAGGTGCCTGGGAGCTCTGTACTAGATTTTAACCCCTAGCTGTAAGCCACCAGCTGTGATGTGTTCTAGAGCAGATGAGTAGGATGTGCAAAGAAAAAAAAGGATATTTTATAAGGCACTGAAATGAAGTTATTCATCACCACCGCAGCTGTTATGCATGTAGTAAAAGAGTTGATTAACATAATGAGATTAAACTAAGAGAAATTGCTTTTAACCTGTGCTTAGCTTGAGTTGTTGTTTAGTTACCAGAGATGATAAAAGGCTGTACCCAAAAGTTTGTCTAAACTATGCAAATTTCAGCTGTTCTATAAAGGATGTGGGGTTTTTCTTTATCTGCTGCGTAGATCAAGCTTCTGTGTACAGAGGGAAGTTAAAATCAGCCTAAAAAATGAAGTGATTATAAGAGAGGTGAGTAGGTGGGAGGAAAGGTGAATACTTTGAATACTTTGGGGAAAAAAAAAGACATAAGCAAGCAGGAAAAATGAGCAACTTTTCCACCTAACAGGTACACTGAGGGCTGTCTGCAGTGCAGTGCTAATTTTATTCATTAGCATTTTATAGATATGTAAAATTTTTGGTTTGCATAGAAATATCTGTTAAAATCAATATAATCAAGATCTGTAATGACAAAGGAGACCTACTTGGAATACTTTGAGGCCTATTTAAAAAGGCTCTTTCCCCAGGAAATCTTACAGGCTCATTTCTAGAAAATATAAAGGGACTCTTGCTGCTTCTGTGCAAAAGCAAATGCTTTGAAGTGATTTGAACTGGAGAGACCACAGTGGAGCAGAATGGTTTAAAAACCGAAATCTGACGAAAAAATAAAGATACATAATCAATCTACATGTAAGTATAGACCCTCCAAATGTAATTATGATTGTTTTCAAAGTTCATCTCTGTGTGAGAGACAAGCGTCAGCACTGGGTACCACGCTAGTTACTATACATAATCTAAAAATATTCATCATCTTATGGAGGCGTGCACAAAGTCAGAGCTTCCTGTCTTGGCAGATCCAAGCTGATGTTTGTTTGTTTTAATTGCAGCAGAGACATTCAGCACCGTGCCTGCCTGGTAATGTAGGAAATGTGATGCAAGGCCTTGACATCTGAAAAGTAAAGACTGTCTGAGCTGACTCATAAAAATGGTGCTGGGGAAATTGGCAAAGAAAACAAGCCTCTGATATTCTAAACAAGCGTTTTAAACGCAGGAAAAAAAAGATTCTGAAGGGTCACATTTGCAGCTTATGTGCTGCAGATAATGTGCTGCACAGCTCCTTCCCTATAAAGCAAAATTGTCACCATGAGGCAGGGGAAGATTGAGCCTTTTTGTTAGCTGGAATCACTCTCCTGCAATGATTGCACACAATCAATCTACTTGGGTTTTTAAATGCTTTTTATCAGATTTCAGCCTATTGACTCAAAAAATGTGTTTCTTGTCAGTGTAAAGCTACTGAATATTAAAGAAAAGATAAAATTTTCCAACCTCAAAGCTGTCACTTCAGTCTACAAAAGGCAGTTATTGAAGCCTATTACTGTTTTGGCAGTGCTTGTCTGAAATTCCCTCAAAATATGCCACTAAAATTCAAAGAAAGGACTACAAAAACACTAATATTGAAGATTTATGCTGTAAAATTTGAGTAAATTTGCATATAAATGATTCATTGAATATAAGGGAGGCAATGAAAATTCAGGAATCTTAATGTTTACTCTATGTAGAACATCTGATGCGAGTACCTGAATCTAATTACAATGAAAGGAAATCTGCCCAGCAGGGTGGATATAAACAAAAATAAATAAATAAAGACACATTTGCCTATTACATATCAGGACAAAAAAAAAAATCTGTGCACTTCTAGTTAGACACAATGACTGAGGATAGCTACACCACCCACAATTTTAGGGAGCTTTTCTGCCAAAATTCATTGTCTAAAGAATCTCTAAACTGGGGATATGGGGGGGAAAAAAAAAAAAAAAAACCTGCAGAAGAAATTCCTTCCCTTGGAAAACTTCAGAACCTCCAAAAGTTCACCAGAGGATGGAGAGAAGCTGGAAAATAAGATGTCTGCCATTTAGATGGCTGAAATCAAACTAATCCAAACCCAGCATCTGCATGAAGGTTTCTGTTCGAAGTATGAGAAGGACTGTGATGAGTGAATACCAAACGTGAGAAGCCCAACCCCTCCTGTCCAGCAGGCAGGACCCACCCTCTCAGGATGGTTTGCCTGCCAGGATGCACCTGGGAGTGTTCTGTGCTCCTGCCAGCCTCCTGTCAGAGGGGTGCAAGAGGCTGACATTTGATGTGAGCCAAAGAACAAAGAGTTGGGTTTGCCCTAAAGCCAATTTGGCAAATATTTTTTTTGTTTTCATTTTGTTAAGTTCTGCTTAGCCAGCACAAGAGGCAGCTGAGCAGAGAGGTGTGCTCCCATGGTGTGAGCCAGGATTGATTTAAGAAGCTGAGTGTGATGCCTTGGGGAGGCTGACCTGGAACAGAGACTGGGCAGAGCCAGAAAATAAAGTAGAAATTTATTGAAAGGCCTTTAGGGTACATCTTGGGTAGGACAGGGCCTGGCCAGGGCTACACCCAAGGTGGAGCCAAAATCGGCACAAAATGGACAAAGGATCACAAGGTCTCACACTTTTATAAGTTCTGGTCCATTTGCACATTGGGGTTTAATTGTCCAATTCCAGCTCCAGGCTGTGAGGTCCCATCCTTCTTGTCCCTCCCTCCAGCCACCCTTGTTTGTGCTGTTGGGCTGAAAGTTGTCCTTGGTGTGCAGCAGGAACAGGATTTGTTTTGTGTCCCTGCTCTGTGCAGAGCTGAGTGACACTGACTGTGAGCTCAGAGCTGCACCCTGGGCAGCACAGAGCCTGGAATACAGGAGAGCTGAAACTTCAGGCACCAAGTTAAGTTGCTGAGTTTCCACTTCCCTTTCTTCACCCCCTTGCTCGATGCTGTGCTGGCACATCCCTCTCTGTTCTGGGGCAAGTTTGGGAAAGCCAACTGTGCTTAGGCATGTGCACCTGTACCACAGAGGAACCAAACAAAAACATCAAATAATCTTTCTCTTTGTGCAGGGGAAACATCAAGAGGGAGAACAAAATCTCCAAGAAGTATTGCCATAATGCAGAGAAATTGTTAAATTGTCTTGTCTCTTCATAACAAAAAAGAAAGCTCTTCTGAAGCGGGAAAAATTATTTTTATGAGTCTACCTATTTGCTAACTGCCTAAATTTGAACAACCTGTGGCTGCAAGCAGGCAAGAAAAGTGTTATCCTAATGAAATTGCTTTCCCACAGCATCATTTGTCACCTGGACAGAGGAAGAGACCTTCAGTGAGGAGATCATCTTGGACTGACCCAGGTGGTTTCACCAATATTGCTTGTGAATCTCTTGGAATACCATCATCCACAGCAGTGCAGCTCTGACAATGCCATTTTTAACAGGAAAAGTACTAAAATCTAGTTTCCATTAAATGATTTTGATATTTAGCAGCTCCTTCTGGGCACATCACAGACTACTTCTCACTGGAGTTTCCCAAATTTACTTGAACAAAGCCTGCACCACTAAGTTTTAACAATTTTCTCTTACTAATTATTAATTCATTATTTTCTGGGCTGTGTCAACGCTGCATGTTCTCCACATGGCCAGGAATGAGCTGCCAAAAGCCTGTAGCTCAATAGCAGCTGCCTTATCCAACCTATCTGTCTCACATGCTGCAGCACGTGGCAATAAAATTAGGACTTGCTGACAGATTTGGCAAATTCCTGCTTCCCAGAAAGGCTCTCAACTCATGAGATTGCCAGGAACACCTATTAGATAAGGTCATATTTGGCTGCAGCTGGCAAAAACTTAATTAAAGTAACACCAGTTGTAGTAATACCAGTGGTTGGGAGTTTGTGGCTGATGCAGTGAGGATTTTAGTCTGAAAAACACCTTTAGTAGTGTTCTCCAAGCCAGTTCCTCGAGGATAAATGACCTGAGATATAAGTTTAAGATGAGAAATATGCACAGGCAATAAAAGTGTGGGTGCTGGTATGAAGGAAATAAAGTCAGAGTTGCCTTTACCTGGTTCTCAGCTCAGCTGGGCATAAATATGCACAGTAAAGTAAATGTGCACTCTGTATTTTTTTATATCTCTAAATCATTTTCCCTCAATTTTATTCTTTCTATCATAAACCTTTTTAACTACCCCAAAATTTTCTTACTGTGAGTTATTCACCTTCTGAAGGAATTTTCCCCGAAACTTTAGTTGCTCAGCCATAGTTAACTTCACAGACCAGGTGTGACATGAAAATATCATAAGAACAGATATAAATTCAAGGAACTTCTTCTTGTGATTTCACTGCAGAAAGTTCATACCCAGAGTAGGAAAATTTTTCTTTTATACAGCTACATTACACTTCTTACCTGGAAGTGAAGGTTCTTGATAAAGTTACATATTCATATTGTATTTTATGCAGATTTTATAACTTGATTTGGCATGTTCTTAAGTGGAGTCTGTGGCAGCTGTAATAACTAAAGGCTCACAGATTATTCTGCATAGGAATGTGCCCATTTTTGCTCAGTTTATGAATACCAATTTAAATAGGCTGAATTTGTGACTATTCATTCCATAACTTTCAGTTACCAAAAAGGGCTTAAAATTAAGTGATCAATTGAATGCTGACCCTCTAGAGAGGCTTTGGCTGTTCAGCACAAGTCTAAGAAGTTTTACATAAGTAGATTTTAACTATATTGCTTGATAAAAGAAATTAACTAATCAAGGTTATTGTGACCTTGTTTATTTAAATTTTAAAAAAAGGAAACTGTGTTTATTGTAGAAAATTATGTAGTTAAATTGCATTGTGCTCTGGAAATGTGTTAATTTATAGTAGTACTATTACTATGGAAAATTATATGTATTGAAATAACACTGACAAAGGTGATTTGTACAAACCAGTGTTACAGCCCACACTCCTGTCCTTAAGCAGCAGAGGTAAAAAAAGATGGAGAATATCACAAATTCTTGGTAATATCTTTGACTGCTGCAGCAGTTTGTTCCTTCCTGGCCTTTCCCTGCAACTACCACAATTTCAGCAACAAATAAAATGATTTTAGCAAAAATGGAAACAGAGGTACCTCTCAATTTCTATTTAAGGCAGCTTGCATTCTAGAGTAATTTAAACGTGATGCTAGAAATTAGGATAGCAAACATAATTGAGCCTTTCTAATTTTAATATAATTGTCAACAAGTGAAATTAAGAGAAACCAGTTAAGCTGAGTGCTCAAGGAAATGCAGTCAGTAGGGAAACAGTCAACAAAGGACATCATGGTTTCTAAAGCTACCATGAAGTCTTAAGTGTTGAATTCTGTAATGGAATGAAATTAGCATTAAAATTTATATTAACATGATAATGTTCATAGTCAGCTTACACTGTCCAGCTGTCCCTACCAGAGCTTTCCTCTCCTCTGAATGCAACCTTTCGAGTCCTCAGACTTCACAGATGTGTTTTACTTTTCATTTGCCATAACTAACATTACTACTTCTCCCAGAATTTTTTTTTGTCCCTTTCCCACTGCAGTTTTCCAAGAGTATTTGATAATCCTTGTACTGCTGCATAAGAATAGTTGAAGGTTTTCTCCAAAGAGATGCTCATCCCTGAGGAAGCAGAGAATACCTGAGTGCCTCGCTGCCATTTATTGCACAGAAAACAGTGCTGTAATTCTCTGTCATTGCATCATCTGTTCAGCCCAGGTTACTCACTCTTCTGCATTATTGAGATTGTGTTTTTCCTCCCTGAGAAACAGCAGTAACAATTTCCAGAATGACAGCTTAAGTGACTCCATGGCTCTTTATATCTATTCAGAACTCTTGTCTCCTTGCAAATTTTCATTGCTTTCTTTAAAAGCAGCTTGTGAGAAAGGCAATACATTATTAATGCTACACATCATAAAATAAAATAAATACTTACCTTTTGAAGAAGCGGATCCACTAATCAAGAGTAAATGAATGCACGTGAATTATTCAAAGAACCTCAAATAGTGCAACTTGTACTCAAATTGAATATTGTGAATAGAATATTCACAACATAACAAAAAAAGAACTTCCAGTCATATTAACTCCTCCATTTTCATAACAGGAAATGGGATTTTTATTCTTTTTAATCAGTGTAAACATTTTGCCCACCTTGCAAAGGCAAAAGTGCCCACGGTAGGTTTTGGCACTTTGTTACCTTTAAGCAGCCTCCTAAAGTAATGTTTATGTTGATGAGAACAGTTGTTGGGGCAGGTGCTGCCTGTTTCAAAGGAAGCAGGTAGGGCTCTATTCCTGAGCAGCAGAATTGTGTCTCACTCACTGGGAGCTGCAGGTTGGCACTCACTGAACAGCTGTGCAAAGAACAGGGGAAATGCCACCACTTGTTGGGAGAAAGGGAGCACTGCTGAGCTGGCAGCACTTCCAACCAGTGAGTGACAGCATCAAGGGCAAGGCAGGAATGAGATCTCAGGCAATTAATTAAAAACAGCTCCTGCAGCCAGAATTTGCTTCCTCCCTCTTTACAATCCATTCATGTCAATGAAGTTTCTGGCGCTGCTTCAGGAATTTTTCACTACAGCACCCTGTTTTCCACAGTGTGGTGTTTATCCCTGACAGATATTTGCATTCCCCAGCAGGTGTGGTTGTTTTGTTTTGGTTTGGTTTGGTTTNTCTGTGCCACATCTCTCAATGCATCTGCAAAATCTTGTCCTTACAAACAGAAGGCCCACAGGTTCTGGGTCATGCTCAGGTTGTCATTTCCCTTAGATGTTTTCATTGAATGGATTCTCCTGGATTCAGACAGACCTGCCCAGGAACAGCGAGGAATGATAGATTGGGAAAAGCAGTGATATTCTTCACAGGGAAGTAAAGCAAAGAATAGAGTTTGTGATTCTGTTCCTCACTGGTTCAGTGATCCAATCTTGAATCTTTGGGATAATCGAGTTTCCCTTCTCAGTTCAGTTTGCCCATTCAGTAAATTCCTGATTTCCCAGTATTTCACTACAAACAAAATTTTTTCAGGGAGAAGACAGGTAGGAGGGGAGAAAGATCTCTTCAAGAAGACGTACAAATAACATCTCAAAATGTAAGAAATAACAGTATGTTGCTTCAGGCACGCAGTGCCTGTCCCCATTCATTGGGGCTGGAGAGCTGCTGGAATAGTTTGGAAGAGCCTTTATGTGAGCCTGAAACCAACGCTGGTATTTTCTGTATTCGAGTATCAGTGTAACCTCTGTGCTACTCAATAAACCACACAGCTACGTTTAATTTAAGCAACATCAACAACCTGGAAGTACTACACTTCTGAACAGGATTTGAAACTGCAGATGCCATTTGGGAATTTGAGATTTGGCAGGCATTCCCCGACCCGTGATCCTATTACCAAATTAATGCTCAAATCAAGCAGCAAGTTTGAGACCTCAAACCTGGTCCAATTCCTATTGAAATCAATGAGTTTTTTCCACAGACTTCACTGGCCATCTGTGAAACCAAATGTGTTTTGTATTTTGTTACAAAAAGAGTAATAAGGAAGAGAATATTTTCATCTCAGATAGTATTTTCCTTAGAGAAAAGCCACAATCTGGAGCTACGGGATTTACAAACCCCTTTTGTTCCATCCTGAAGGCACAAAATGTCTCCAAATACCAATATTCCCATTAGCTTTATGTGCCATGTCTCTGGAATACATTTTTCTGGTTGTGATTCAAAAACATTGCAAAAATCTGCAATAACCTTGAAGAAAACTTCTTCCTGGAGGATATGCCAATTTCCTTCAGAATTTAGCATTAATCTAGGAACATTAAGTACACACTGAGCTCTATCAGATTTAATTGAAATGTAAGAGAGTCACTTAAGTGTTGTTATATTTTTCTACTCAACTTTGATCATGTTTACATTCCTTCACAGGTTCCTTTACAAATTGTTTTAAGCTGTGTACTACATAAGTGATAGGCTGTCTGTACATTTATATACACAGACACAAGCTCTTTTTCCATATACAGTGAGCAGGTCGAAGCAGAGGCAGAGAGAATGCATTTGTAACATCTTCTATTCGATCTCATTTGTTTTTCCATCTGCATGTATTCATCATAAATCTACTAAAACGTGCTGGAATGCACTGGAAGGGCAGCCTCAATAATGTCAGGAGATTTATGTTAGCAGGACTAGATTTTAACAGCAGTATCACTTTCCATTTCAAAACCTCTGCTGCTGTTTGAGAGCTGTCTGACAAAACATTTCCTTGTTTCAAACATGTCAGGGAGATGAATGATTGGGTTGGCAGAATGCTGCAGATAAAAGGTTAGGAACATTCTTTATCCAGATTATCTTCTGACTATAACTTGAAGTGAAACATAGATTATCTTGTTTAAATCTGGAATCCTTATTCATATGTCTTGTTGGGTGCTGGAATTTTCAGGACCTGAGCTATCAGAATCAAAATCCAGTGAAGCTGACCAAAAGATTTTCATCAGCCTTCAGTGGACCTTGAATCATGTACTAAATGCATAAGGTTTCTCTTACAGCATTAAATATATATCTTAATTGATTTAGTATATTTTATTTAATAGATCTCTCATTACCATCAAAAAGAAAATGTATTCACTATTAGTTAGTAAAATGAATGATAACTTTGAAGATTAACCAGTTTTCCTCCTGTCCTCAGTAGTTTAAGCATGCCTTGCCCTGCTGTTGGCATCCTTCACACCACCTTTCTTCCTGTCAGAATATTCAACCAAGCAATTTCTTTATTTGTAGTGTATTTTCCATGCAAGAACGCCTCTGGATAAAAATTACAATTTTTTTTGCAGTGCTCTGCTCTCTTGGTGTGCTTTGATTTTGAGATCAGTGTCTGGCAGGCGTCGTCTAATCTCTGGTACAGGCTGAATTTGGCAGCTGCACAGAAGGAGCTCTGGCTGGAAGAAGGATGGGCTGCCTGGCAGAGAACCCCTTTTCAGGAGATGAGTTTGGTCTATCCTGATTGTGTAATTTGGGAGGGATTCAGAGTATAATAAAAATGGTTTGCAAAAAATGGTTTAAGTGTGATATAGAGAACAAAAAGCATTGACAATGCTGGGGGGAAAATATCACACTTTGCTGTCTTATCAGTCAGTCATAAAATCTAATTGGCCCAGCTGTACTACATGGCACGAATCATTAGGGTGACATTATCTTGTCCTCACTCATTTCCTTCCTGCTGCATCTCCCAGGCCTGAGGTGGGCAGCTATTTTTAATTCTGAGAGCTCCCATATGCCAGGTCCCACATGGACGGCTGCTGTCCTGGATCCTGCTCAACATCTGTCACGTCAGCAGCAGGAGATGTTCCACACTCAACAGCCAGTGACACCTGACAGTGCAGCTCATTTTTCAGGAACAAGCAGCATCACCCAGCTCCCCGAGTGACCAGAGGAGGAACAGCTGTCTTGGGATTTTCAGAAGAGCTAAAAAACCTGGGATCTTTCCTCTGGAGCAGACTTAGCTGCAGCACAGGTTTCTCCAGCCAAGCTTAAATCAATTCAGGACCTGCATCCACCCTTCAGCCACAGGTTCTTTGGGTCCTGTCACTCTGTAATGGCATGGGCAAAGTGGCAATAAACTCAAAAGTGGAGTGATTAGAAGTATATTAGAAAATGATGAGGGTGTCTGACAGGTGAAGAGGAATTAATTGCCCATCAGAAAACTAGAACAAAACCAGCAAAGAGTTCAGACCGTGGCAAAAAAAGGTGGCTCTTCAGAAGGCTGCAGTTCATGTCTGGCATTGCTGCCTACAGCTGCTGTCACAGCTGAGAGCTTAATGGGTTCAAGGGGACACCCAGCAAATCCTCAGAGAAATCCCCTGTGGTTTTTATTAAATATAGGAGCGATGTCAGCTCAGCAAATGCTGAAGCTACAAATGGTTGGATCCTGAGGCAGATGCAGGAGGAAATGCTGTGCCCACTCTAGCATTTCCTTAGTACCTCATTGAGCTGCAGCTGGCCCAGGTGAGTCAGACTTGTGGCTTGTAAGCCACCACAGCCTCCCTGATGGCCCTTGTTCCCAGCCATCCCATCCCTCAGGATATGGACCAAAGGTCTGGATGCCAATGAACATGGCACTGCTGAATCTGTGTGTTTGCGCTGGTATAAACCAGAGAAGGATTGTTTGGTTGGCTGGAAGGAACATCTGGAGTCCATCTGGCCCATCCCACCATCTCTGGCAGAGCTGAGGTTCGATTGGGTTGCTTGGGGCTTGTCTCATTCATCTCCTGTTCCTGTTCATGCCCCTCCCTCTGAGTTATATTTTATTTATGATAAATATGATCAGAACTTGTTCATTTAGTCACTTGCTTGTTTATTTATGATCAGAACTTGTTCATTTAGTCACTTGCTTGCTTCTGGTTCTGTATTTTCACTCTGCTTGCCTTCCTGAGGAGGAGGCTGTTGCTTTCAGCTGCTTCTGGGAGCTTCCAGAAGGTTCTGCAGCCCCTGGGTGGGCTGTGACTGGGGGGCTCCCAAGTGGGGCCTGAGCCTAAGGGGCTGCAGGGCTCATGGTGATGTGGGAGCTGTGTCCTGGCAGGTGAGTGAGGGGATGCCCAGGAAGGGGTGGGAGAGCTCAGCTGTCTGTTCCTTACAAAATACTTATGTAAAAACTAGGCTGACTCTGAAATTCTGTGTTTTCTGACATCAGATTTATTAAAAACCACTTTGAAATATCTCTAACTTCTCCAGATGTCAAGCCTTTAAACCAAATGCTCAAAACACAATGTCAAGCTCTTCAGCTACAACAGGACACACTGCAAATGTTTTCTTGAAAAGGGAGTAATCACACAATTCCTGAAGCTTAAATATAAGCAAGGCCAAGCTGAAGTTTGATTGTACACTCAGGTAACACCATACATGTGTGCACAGAAACATGTTCAACACCTGAGCCCAACTTCTTCCAAGCACAAAGTTTAGTTGTAGCAGCAAACAGATGTGAAACTTTGGGGAGTTCTTTCCCTGATTTTGGCTGTGGTCTATTCCTCACAAGCTGGGCTGAACTGTGCTTCTATCACGAAGCTGTGTTAGGGATCCAAGCTTGCATTAACAGAAGAATAACCCTGAAAGAGTGACACTTAATTTTGGTTATTGGGTGTCCTTTCACTGTTGAACCTTTATTCTGTCTTTGGGAGAATCAAAGAAATCAGTTTGTTCAGCAAGAGAAAACAAAGGGGTGATTTTACTGCTGTCAACAGCTGCTGGATGGGAAGATACAGAGCAGAGAGAGCCTTTCAGGGAAATGCAGAGGGAAAAAGCTGAGACACAAGGATATTCCAGTTGGATATAAGGGTATTTTACCATGTGAGTATTATTATACCAGGCCATGGAACAAGGTGTCACAGGGGTTGGGGAATCTGTCCTAAGACAGACCGAGCACTCAGCTCAGCACCTGCTCTGCCTGGCCCTGCTCTGCTCCAGAGGTCCCCTCCAGCCTGAAATATTCTGTGATTTTATGAATCTTATTGGTAAGCCTATAATACATCTCTTCATTACTACACATGCAGTAGATTTGAATAAAAGTATTAACAGAAATAGGCTGTGTGAAATTTGAATATCCTACTTAGCATTTCCCTGTTTCTTTCTGCATGTTTTGCCTGATCATGATTCCCCTTACTGAAGAGGAAATACTTTCTTGTAAGAATTTCTCAGTAATCCTGGCAAGAAAAAAATCCCCAACCAAGACCCCCAAGTTGATCTTAATTTGAAACTATAAATTTAATAATGCTATTTTTTCTAATTTACTTTTTTTTGTTGTTGGTTTGCTTTTGGGGGGTTGTTTGTTTATGGTTTTTGTTTGTTGGTTTTTGTTATAATCAGTGTTCAGGTTTCAACATTCACATTGTGAATACAAGGGATGAGGGACAGGGGTTGTTTAGGTTATGTCCTGGGAAAGCAAGAGAACAGACATCAGCTTGGGGTGGTATCATTGCAATTCTGCTTTGTTTCTGATGCAGCAGCTGACACAGTAAATAGACAATATGAAATCTAGGAGCAGATTTATCACAAACTGTAAATTTCCTGCCATGAGCTTTCTCAACACTTCCATTGACATAGAATCTCAAAATCACGTTAGAAAGATCTTTGCAAAAAAAATATAAAAAAATAGAGAGAGAGAGAGAGAGAAGCTTTGGAAAGACAAAAAAGATCGTTAGATCAGTATGAGTGTTCTGGGATGTTGTGTTTTCCCTAAGATTAATTTAATACAATATATGTCTGAGGAAAGAGCCAGAAATAGGGTAAACAGTAGTCTCACAGAAGGAGCTGCCCACTCACTGTGTAGGTGTCTCTAAAAACTGATAGGGCATTTTTACTTATTTAATCCCTTTCTCTTCCAGCTTTTCTTCAGTGGGAGTGTTATTAAAGGAAAACACAAGTGGTTGCATAATGTGTCTTTTTCATCAGTCTGCTATCAGGCCTTGTAATACACAGAAATTCTCTCCACTTAGTGCCAGTCCCCAGAATATCCCTGTACATTATAAAAAAAGAAACACAATAGAGATATCTCTTGAAGAAAGGCAGTGAATTTTGTGACAAACCTGGTAGACAAAGAGGAGAAGATGCAAACTGATCCAAAGCCACCTCCTCTGTGCCATTCACAGATCTCTGTTGCAGCCAAAGGATACACAGGAGTGTTCCCTCACTTGATCATTTCTCAGAGGGAGGCTTTTCCCAGCTCTGATCATTCTTGTGGCCCTCCTTGGAACCTTTTCAGGTCCAGGCTATTCTTTGAGGTGAAAGGATCTGAACTGGGTGCAATAACAAGGTGTCCATGGTTTGTCTGTGATGCTTTATCTTGTCATAAAATCCCTTACATCAGATTTGACTTTCAGGCTGATACTGACCTGGTGTTTTCACTATTTGTAATACCCCAATGTCTTGGTCCTGAATTAAAATAGCCACCTCAGAGCCTGTTTTGGTTTTCTTTCTAATATATGAAATTAAGATTGCAGTGCTTCAGCCAGCATACTGTGGGCTTGTCACTGAGTGTAGCTGCTCTAACTCAAAACTCCTTCTGCAGCTCCTCACAGCTGCTCTTTGTCCTCACTCCTCAGGTGAGTTTCTGTTGTTGAGCTGCCTGAGGGCTCAGCCCTCTCCCTGTGAGCGTCCAGCAGCCACAGCCCCTCCCTGCAGAATGCCATTAGTGACCTCCCTCCTTCAGCAGGGCACGTCGCTCATTCCCACAGTTTGCTGCCCATCTTCCAAGCCCTCATTTATCCCTGACAGTCCCTCTCATCCCACAGCTTCTCAGTTCCTTGCACAAGCCTCAATGGAGAAATTTGTTGAAAGCCTTTTAGAAATATATACTTTTATTAACTGGATCACTTCAACTGCACAGATGTGACCTTTGGGGAGAATTCTTGTGTTTGTAAGGTGCAGTTTCCTGTAAGAGAAGGCAAGTAGACTCTCTCAAAGTACACTATTTTTGTCAAGATGTCTGTTAATTTGTTTTTCCTTACAGTTTCTATAGAAGTCTGACTTCCAGACAAGTTATTTCTCTACATCTGTCCTGGTATCCTGAAATTTGGTACCATATTTGTCCCTTCCCAGTGCTCAGTGGTTTTATGTCAATGGTTGTTCACTGTTGAGTGATTTTTTTTATTATTATTATTTGATTTTCATTAAAAGTCATAAATGAGCACAGTTTAATTCTTGTCATTTTGTCATAGTGTAAAATTGTCCCAGAATCTCCTCCATAGTTATTTCAGCTTCAGACAGGTTTGGGGAGTTTTTTGAAATTTTTTTTTTTTTTTTTGGTNTTTTAATTTTTTTTTTTTTTTTTTTTGGGGGTTTTTGGGTTGTTGGGTTTGGGGGTGGTTTTTTTTGGGTTTTTTTTTTTTTTTTGGGGGTTTTTTTTTTTTTTTTTTTTTTTTTTTTTTTTTTTGAGGATTCTGGAGTAACAATTGCCTCTCTTTCTGACACAGAGACCATTTATAAAGAATTTGGCTTCTCTTGAATGCTTCTCTTGGAGCATATAATTTGACATTACAGATTTTTAAAGGGTTTTCTGCTTTGTGCTTGTT
>VYXD01015951.1:0-28732 GCA_013397195.1 Hylia prasina
AAATTTATATTCAGCACTGTGAATAATTTCATATTGCTGATTGTTATCCATTTCATTCCTCACCGTATGTGTTTAGCACAGCTGAAGTGGTCATGAAGTAGTAGTAAAACGAGACATTTAGTTAAATGACAGACTTCACATCCTGTATCTATGCTACCTGTGATCTGTGTGTAACGGAGATTTGAGGATTTTTTGGAGCAGCGTATTAAGCCTGCTCCAACAGAGAGGTCTGCCCAAAGCCCAGGAAGGCAGGTAGGCAGTCAAGCAGGTGCTGGACACATCTCAGGTGTTTCAAGGTTAGGCTAAGACAGAACATGAAAGCCTGCACTATGAGTACAGATTATGCTATCACATTTTTAAGTATAATGCCACTGGGGTGATCATCAAATACCATGCCATTTAGGGTTATTAACTTTTTAATGATTTATTGCTTGTAATACATGATGAGAAAGTTTGATCTCACACTTGTATCTTAATTTGAATTGATTTTTCTTTGCTGTTAAAGAAATTATCACTTGAAAAGGGCTCAGTCGGGAGAGTGGAATGCATATCAGTTTAGCAGAAACTGAAGGAAATAAAAACCAGTTCTATCTGCATGTTGTAGGAGTTTGGCACTGAAGACAATAATAGCACTCCTGAGTGGTTAGTCACAAGGGTATCCAGCTGTTGAAAAAAAAAAAACAGATTTGGCTTTAAGTCAGGAACAACAGTTTTTCAGCAGGACTGGAAATGTACAAAGCATAAAATGTTATTTTGATAGTGTTGCCTTAAGGGCTGATACAGAGGCCAGACAGAATTCTAAGAATAAGGTGAATATTTATTAGAGGCCTTCAAGGCCGCACCCCGGCAGCACCAGAGCCCCAGCCTTGGCTCTGCCCAGATGTCTCCGAAATGGAAAACAAAAAGAGAAAGAGTCACGAGATTCCCCCCCTTTTACAAGTTTCAGTCTATTTGCATACCCCCGTCCACCGTCCAATCAACAACTCCAAATCACAGTGTTCCATCCTTCCTGTTTGCCTCCTCTCTTCCACACTGTTTATACTCACTGTTTATCCTGGAACTCGAAGAGAGTGTCCTTGAAGAAGCGAGTCCCCTCCCCCCATCGCCCTGTGATCAAGTCCTGGCACCACTTAATACAAAAGCAAAAACTATCCACCAGTATAAGACAGAAAAACCCAGAACCCAAGGCATCACTAGTGCCAGAAAGGGTTTAATTTACTCAGAACTCAGCACGACAGATATGGGACTCCACCTCCAGCCCCACAAGCTTTGAGAGTAGATGCAGTTGTGCAGACTAATGGTCTTGATGTTTACAAAAGGTAAAAAAAAATAATCAGCTTCAATGACCAATAGGAACACTCCTATTTAAATTTTGCATTATTCATTTACCGTGAAATGGGAATACACTCAAATCAAGCACATTGGAAGGAATATTTTCTTGAATGAGGTTTTTATTGTTTAGAAGGAAAGCTTTTCCCTGAAGCAGGGAATAAATCCACACTTTTTCATACTTTTTTCATGTCTTTATCCTTTTTATTATGCATCCTACTAAGAATACATATTAGTTTGCTACCAGCTTTATTTCTCATTGTTTCAAAGCTAATAAAAACAGCCCTAAGACAAACTTTTTGTTTTTCTAGACTAGTTTATTGGATGGGTGCAAGAGAAATTCCTAGCTATGTGTTTCCAAGAGACAGTGGAAGTGTTATTATTCTTGTTGCTGCTTCTGTTTTTAAGTGGACAGATATATTTCTAAAATAATTGTTCCAATTTCGGATATTGTTTTGATTAAGAAAGAAAGCTGCTAAATAGAAGTTTTCATTAACAGCTCACATGTCCAGGTATGAGCTTATATAGCCCACTGACATGTATCATCTTTCTCTCTCTTTAGTCAGCTTTCTCTCAAGGCTTCCAGCCGCACTCCTAGCAGGCCAGGTTACTCCTGCTTTATAACTTGGTTGCTCTACTTCTTAATAATTACCTCTCCTCCTCCTGCAGATCATTTTCATGCTAGCCCTTCTTCACTAGTGCTCATCACTGCTACTCTTGTGTAAAATCAGTAGTGGGATATGTAGTACCCTGTCGCTCTTCCTAACATTTTCTAAATTTACTGTTAGCTTTGGTAGTGATCATTCGAAAACTGTATGTTGTTTCTAGTTTCTACTTTTAATGGCAGTGTACATATATAATTACCACAGAATCATAGAATGGCATGGGTTGACTGGACCTTTAAAATAACCCAGTTCCAAACCCCCTGCCATGGGCAGGGACACCTTCCACTAGATCACGTTGCTTAAAGCCCCATCCAACCCGTCCATGAACACTGCTAGACATCAGGCATCCTCAGCTTCTCTGGGCAACATGTTCCAGTGCCTCACCCCCCTCACAGTAAAGAATTTCTTCCTAACATCTAATCACAATATCTAATCTAATCTAATCTCTTTCAGTTTAAAGCCCATATCTCTTGTCCTTCCATGCTTTTGTAAAAGTCCTTCTCCAGCCTCTTTGTAGGCTGCCTTTAGGTATGGGAAGGCTTTTACAAGGTCTCCACAGAGCCTTCTCTTCTCTGGGCTGAACCGTCCGAATTCCCAAAATGTTTTCTCATGGGAAAAGTGTTCCACCTCTCTTATTATCTTGGTGGCCTTCCTCTGGAGGACCACCCCAACAGGTTCATGTCATTCCTGTGCTGAGGGACCCCAGAGCTGGATGCAATGCTCCAGGTGAGAAGCAGTATTACAGGTGGGAGTATTATATAAATTATAATTGTATAGAATCTAATATGAATGATATTTTCATAAAATGTTTCTATCTTTTCACAAAGCCTGCTTTACTTTGACCTCTTTTGTGAGAAAGAACTGACTACACATGACAAGGTATTTCAATGTATTCATGTGAGAGCTTATTCTGCAAATGTTCTTTGTGTGATAGAAACCCAGCTGTCTGACCTTTAAAGAGGAACAAATTATTTAGGAAATTATGCTTTTAGAAGGACACTGTAAAGGCAAGGAAAGCTGATGAATACAAAGCACATGAAAACAGAGATCAGACTCAAACCTGGCTGTATTTTAGATTGACAGAACTCTTTTTGTCTGTGCATAAGTCTTTGTTTCTTTGTGCTTTGTTGCTTTCTAAAGCTTAGGAAAAGAAAAAAAGGATGCCAACATATCTTATATGCTGTCACAACATAAAAAAACTCGAGGCATTAGGTGTGATTGTAAGTTTCCATGGCCCAGTGCAATTCTACTTATTGTTCTACACATGGACTCTAATGTCTGCTTTTGATACTTGAGTGTGCTTGAGAGACACTTAAATTTTCGACTCTTGAGACATGAATTCCCACATTCTCTAAATGTCATGTGCCTGGCTGGAGCAAGAGAAGCACTCAGGTGAGGCAGGATTCAGTGAGGCAGCAGCAGCTGACAACGCAGAGGACAGCTGAGATTTTGAGCAGGGTTGGGAACAATTGTACAGCCATGAGGCAGATAAAGTAGAGCCATGTCACAGTACCCAGAACTTTCTAGGATGGCTTGAAGCTCAGTTCAGACTTGTTGCCAAAGCTCTTACTTAGTTTATCAGCCAGGTTTGGCTGCACAGTGAGCTGTGTTCTGTCATAGCTGTATCATTTGCAGTATCCATCACTCTTGTTTTAGAGTGAATTGTGCTAGGTAATGACAGCTTGTCAGCTGCCTGAGGTTGAATATAGAAGAGCAACAGAGAGAAATTTTGAATACTATGACGCTTTTTTAAATTTTTTTTTTTATTATTTTTTTTATTTTTTTGGGCCCCGTACAAATTGGATACAAACCTGAAAATGTATACCCCAAAAATGGATGTCTTTCTTCTTACCTGGCTGGGAAAATTAAGTGCTAGGGACACAGATTGTGAGACAGACACACAGAAAACCCACTGCTCTGTAGGAAAATCCTAAAAAAAGATATAGGGTCCCAAAGACTTGTCCCATGACACCTTTGCTTGTCCAGACTGGGACAGCTGATCTTTGTTTCTACAACCCACAACATAATGGAATCTGAGCTTCCTTCTTCTAGGTGCAACACTAGGTGCCCAGATCTGCTCAGAAGTCTGAGATAAGAGATGAGTTCATACCAGATATCTAGTGATACCTTGTCACATTCCCCGGGGTTTCCTCACCCCAGGGTGCTTCAGGAGAGGCGGCACTGCACGGGGTGTGACATGACCCCCTTTACGAAGTCGGCAGGTCCCGGTTATCAAAAGCTTCGGCGCAGGGACATAGGGACAGCAGCCTGGGTCTTGGGGGTTGAACAGAGATGTTTATTCAACGCATGATGGAATCCNATATCTTTTCTTTCACTGATTTCCTTTGCAACTGAGATCAGAAACTTAAGAATCAAGGTTATACTTGAACATAACATAAATATGTCAATTAAAAAGGAAAAAAAAAAAAGACAAAAGAAAGAGAAAAAAAAGAAGGCTGGCTTGATACATTCTCCTCTTAAAAAAATAAAAAAAAAATTGCCCCAAATCACTGCTTAACATTAATGTTTCCTCTCTTCTCACACTATTAGATCATTCAAAAAGGTGGTTCAGTGCAACCTGTCATGTCCTCTTCCTGTAAAGTAATGTTTTGGTGTTCTTTAACCTGTAAGAGGAGCTATCCTAAGGATAGCAGTGGTAGAAGAATGCAGCTGGTGATCTTAGAGTGTGAATTGCACTTCTTTGGATTATGCTGGACATCTTAAAAACATGGCAATGAACAGTTAAGATTTCCCTTCTCTGTTTATCTAATGATAATCTAATGCCATTTATCCTGGCATACTCAGAATGCTTTTCAGAACAGGTAGAAACTGTCTCTTTTTCCCAGATGGTGATGTCACATTAAACTTACATAACACAGTGTGAGGAAATATGAATTTTCCAGGAGTCATTTGATGGGTGCACCTGAAAGATGAAGGGCAGAAAGGATTTATATATGAAGATACCTAAATAATGGTTTTGGTAGTAATGAGGGTGCACAAGGACACTGAGTGGTACAAAGGGGAATTAGGTAAATATAATGGAGGAAAATGAGGAATGAGAAAATACTATATATATAAGGAATACATATAAGGAATTTCCTTAGGAAGAAAATCCTGCCTATTATTATTAATAATTGTACACGTTTGCCTCCAAAGAAATATACTAAAAGTGCTGCTGAAAAATTAATGGAAAAAAATAAAAATATTTGAGATATATAACAGGGAAATGCCAAAGTGTCATGGGCTCAGCCAAATTTTTATTGTCATCATTCAGAGTCCATATGGAAAAACATGGACTTGTGTTTACCTCTTTCTTTCTCACCATGACAACAACTTTTATTTCTTTTCAGCTATAATTTTCTTGCAGATTATTTTTCTCTACTGATACTAACATCTTTTAGGCTTCTCTTTCTCTTTTGTCTATATTCCTTCTGTGGAGAAAGGTATAATTTCTGGTTTTACACCAGCTTTATGATTATTGCTCAATGGAAGCTTTTGTGAGGCAGAAAACCACATAAGAATTTATGATTTTTGGAACACTTTTCACTAGGAGGTTGTGGTGTCCTAAACAAGTAAGGAAAAAAGCTTTCTCTTTGATATGGAGATGTACACTACACATTTTAAGAAAGTTTTTTCTCTCAATGTCTTTTTCTAGTTTCATTTTTCTAGGCAGCAGAACTATATTTTTCCTCCTTTCTACACCTGTTTTCATTATTTTCTTCCATTTTCTCTCCCCATTTCTTTATTCCAGTTGTTTCTTGCCTCCTGCAATACTTCTCAGCAGAGTTCAGTTCATTGCATCATTTAGCCAGAAGTCAGTTTAAGATGACAGTGATAATTTAAGTCAAATACTGTGCTTGTTCCTGTTGCCAGGGAGAATATGTGATAGCACCCGTGCTCATGGAACATTTTATTTTCCCACTGCAGCCCACACAATGAGCCATCACAGGAGGAAGGTCAGGAAGAAGGCTGGAAGACATCCTTGGACTTCTTTTCCAGGCAGTAGCTACTATACTCTGTGAAAACTGCTTAACTCCTTATCTCTTTGAGCACTGACTGTGATTTCTTTTCAAGTGGCTTTCTGACCCTCTTCCTTGCTTGGTCCTTTTTCACTCTGCTGAAACTTTAGGGCACATAAATTGATTCCACCAGCAAAATGTATCATGTTTTCCTGCTTCTCAGTTTCTTGCCCCAAACTCATATTGCCAATTAAATACATCTGATTTACAGTGTCTGTCACTTACTTTTTATTTTCCCCTTTTCTTCTCACCCGAAAAATTTCTGTGGGAGTGGACTGCTCATGAAACAACTTTAATATGCTCTGAAGATCATGTATTTCTGAAATTACTGATGACACCCTCAAAATCACAAAGCAGGTTTAAAATCTCCCCCTAAAAACTTGACTCCCTTCTGGCAAAGAAAGAGTCATTCAAGTGATTTTTGTGCATATATTTTTAGGAATAAAAAAATATTTCAACTTGATTTATTTAAGCATTAGTAAAAGAGAAAAATAAATCTAAGAAAAATCATACGGTCTTTGGTAAGTGAAATAGACTTATTTTTCCTTACTAACTGTGACTAAAGATTGTTTTAAATTGATGTTATTCTGGCTGGTAGAACGTGGGCAAAACATAAAAGTGTTTTAGACAGGATTCAGGCTGCATTCTGACTTAACATTAACCTGTTTAGAGCCTGAACACTTCAAAGGCTCCAAGAAAAAACAAGTATCCTGTACCATTGCCAGAGAACAACTCACTGAATCTTTTCAAAGCTCAAAGCACCTAAAGTTTCTCAATTCTTTGTATTTATTACTTGTACTGTAACACACATTTCTGAAAATAGTAGATGTTGTTATTGGACCACAGCTTAGTAGTTACAGCTTTTGATTTCCTGTAATAAGAAAAAAAGAACATTGTTTCTTATAAAGAGGCACTTTCAAAATACCAAAATGTGATGCTGGGAAAGAATTCCTCCTCAGAATCTTACTGTTAAGTTTTCATGACCTTACATGTCATAAAGAAAATACAAACTTCATTGTTTGCTTTGATGTTGGAACCATGAGGACTCAATGACAAAGAAGAACTCACACCCAAAATTCTAAATTCTGGATCATACTACTGATTTTAACTGTTACTGTAAATTTAAGCATGCATGCACATATGAATTCTGAAGGCTTAAAGCTGATGTATCTGCTTAAATTAAGGCACATATTTTGATTTGGAATTCATTTGGTTTGGGATGTAACACCCAATTTCATTTTCTCATAAGAGAATATTAGCTCTGAAAGTTGTACAAACATTCTATCCCTTCTGTTGATTGAATTGCAGAGAACCTGCATTGCACTTAAAAAGAGAAGTACAAAAAAGCAACCTGAACCCTCAGGTCACTTGACCAGGGAACTTTGTGTCTGAGAATAAAGGTCTGCAGCCATGACTTCCGGAGATTTCTGTCACCATCATCCCCTACTTTGCTTTCATTCACCTTCTTTATAGCAGGGAAAGATTTTTCAATGGAATGACAAGTAATTGCCAAAGTTCATGAGAAGATGTGGTAGGTGATTTGTGTTGCCGGATAACCAGATGCACATTTCACATTTTTTAATCCTGAACATAATCAGTTTTCATTGATGGATAAATAAAATCTCGGGGCTTCTGGAACTTGACTTAGAAGTGGGCTCTAAGTTTGGCACTAAGACCAGTAATACTTCTGGTCTTAGTGCCAAAATAACAACTTTTCCAGGTGGCATTATTAGAAAATAGGAAATAGTTGCTTTGATGTTTTTTCAGTACATACTCAAAGGTGCTGTGCTTCAATATTTGGTTTCACTCTCAGGGAAAATTCAACTATTTAATAACTACTGTTGAAGAATGACAAGTTCTCAATTATTTTTTATTTACAAAACTCCATTTCCAGAGATCAAAACTACACTTTGAGAGAAATATGGCTTCAATTTGTCCCTTGGATGGAGTGGTTTTATCAACAAACAAAATTTCTTGTAAAATATATCCTGGTGAGCATATAAAAAATAAAATTTTAATGTTTTTCTAAATGCTCCATCTGATTGATATATTCCCAGCAGTGTTTTAACTGCTTCATTGCTGTGACTTTTATGTTAATTTTGACAGCAGAAATTTTACACTTTTGCAAATCAAAATGGGAAAGTTTAGAGTAAAGTATCTGATAATTGGTAATGAAAACCAAAGGAAAAAAAATCTGTCCCCTCTGGTGCCATTAACAACTGGATGTTTGACAGGAAACCAGTGAGTAATTCTAAATTTTATTCTACTAGTTCATTGTGTTCATTTTGTTTCTGTGGTGTTTGACTATTCATTTCTTTTTTTATCAATATGGAACTGTTTATAACTAATTTGCCTGGAAATTTCTATTTTGAGTTGATTGTATCTATTCATTACACGCTTCAGGGACTTAATTCTGTCCCCAGATTTGCTGTAATAGGTCCTTATGAACTTTTGGGAATCCTCAGATAAATTAAGTTGTCCTAGCTCTACTGGCTTAAATGGAAATATGATAATATGTGGTTAAATATCTCTACCCCAACAACTGTTAACTTTAACATATGAAGATCCAAATCAGGGAGAAAATAGACATTGCTGTCACAACTTAACCTGAAAAACAAAGCAAGCAGACATCTGCAGTTATTTAACATTGTTCATTTCATATGAGTTTATTTAACAGTTTGGGGAGAACAGATTTGGGGAACATACATACATGCCCTAAAGTCTGAGAAAGTTATACTTAAGAGCTTAAAGCTCAGTTAGTTATGGGGATTCTTTCATGGTATATTCCTGCCTTCTGTTTCTTCTTTTCCAGTAATAATGTAGCTTTAGTTCATAATGTCTTATTTATTGACTAAGGACATTAATTTTATTTTGTGTTGCATTTTTTTCCTAATTTGCTTAAAAGAGGGAAAAAAAGAAATTTAAATATGTTTGTTTCTAATGAGAAGAAAATTAGACAAACTGCAATGAAGCAGATCAAATATTCAAACATATTCCAGCTCTGAATAAAATAGAACTTGATTTCATGGCAGGTAGGTTAAATGTTGTTGTTCCATCAAAAGAAGTCTTTAAGATTTTCTTTACACACTTATCTTTCATCACACCATACCACAGTACTCCTGGAGTGCCAGACAGAAAACAAAACCAGGTTCTTGAGCATGTGATTAAACAAGAGCTGGTTTTCTTACCAATGAAAACCTAATTTGTTCATTCATATGCATGTAATATGAAGCAGCAAAGAAAAATAATATTGTAACATTTTGATTTGATATCAAATGGGAAATATATTTGTTGCTTTGTTACAAACTTGCTAGAAAAATCACAGAGTAATATAATGGAATTAAAATAAATGGATGAAAACCTCTTGGAGTATAAAATTTAAGTCATCTGAATACACAGAGCTAAAATAAGTCAGATAAATCATATCTTACAAATAAGGGTTTCTCTCAGATGGCTTTCAAGTGAGCCAATTTAATGCTTGGGCCTAGGCATCTATATAGCTGATGCCTAAAACAAGGTTGGAGGAATCCTACTACACCAAATAAATGTATCAGAATCTTTCCTTCTGTAGCAGCAGATTATTTTTGTCCTGTCATATCCTGGCTTATGAGCACTTAGCTCATAGTAAGTAGCACATAAAAAAATGATTTCCTGACAAATAATTAAAAGTTAATTTCTTGTGGGATTTTGATTTTTAATATTTTGCCAAAAAACATGTTCATTAATACAGATTATAGTTCATTAAAAAAAAAGTGTTTCTGAATGTCTTTCAGAAATATCTCCTGTAAAAATTTGAGATTAAATAGAGTGTGTAATCAAAACAAATTCCCCCATACAAATTCCATAGTTTGGAAAGTCCCTCTATGATTTTCTTCTCCCACACTTAAATCAAAATGGATTTAAGAGAGAAACAAAAAAATCCTCAGCATTTTCTTCTGCCTGTGCTTGTAATTTTTGGCAGATCCCTAATTGTTGTTCACAGTAGCATTGTATGCCCAGAATTTGTCAATTTTTTGTTCACTAGTAATTAATGCAATGTTAGCTAAATATTGTTGTACTCTATGCAATCTTGCAAGTCATACTATTAATGCAGTCTTTCATAGTACGTATTAAACCACAAAAAAAAAAAAAAGAAAAGAAAAAAGAAAAAAAAAGAAAAAAAAAGAAAAAAAGAAGAAAAGAAAAAGTGTTCTGGTATTTTTTATTAATTTCAGAGATGTTTCAGTAATAAACTACTTAAAATCACAATAGTTATTAATAAAATAGAAATTAACTGTGGTATCATAATATATACATAATTTTATTTGCATCCAAAATTTTTATTTATTCAAATGAATGATTGGTTGATTTTACAGCACTATTTATTTTAAGAAGGTAAAACCAGTCAAAAGTGTCAACTAATTGAACTGCTTTTCGTGGACATCCCTTGAATTTACAAACCACTGCCTTTTCCAGTGGCATTTGACTGTAGTCCCACCAGCAAGAGAGACTGCAGTTCCACATCCCAGGATGCTGATTCCCTTTTGCTTGTGGTGCAGAAGGGAGAACGACTCTCAGGTGTGTTCATGAGTTCAGCTGGAAGCTTCAGTGAGGCATTGCCTTCCCTCTTGCACACAAGTGCTTTGGGAGGGAAAGCACTTTGGAAAGAGAGGTTCCTGTAGCAGAAGGCCTGTGTGGAGGTGCTCCTGAGTGCACTTTTCCTGACCCACTAAATAGCCTATGCAATCTAGCTTATGCAATCTGTGTCGTTAGTGAATTTAAGAGTATGTTTAATCATGTTTAAATATTCTGCTATTCAGAACTCAAAATTCTCTGCCCATTACATCCTCTAACAGATACCTCTAAATTTTGTGACAGTTTTGTATCTTTTTGGTAGCTTTATATTAAATAGTTCTCTAGGCTTTGCTATCTATACAAGCCCTTACGTTAATTGAGGGTGACCTCATTCATATTCTGATGGACTGTGAACCTGACTTTCATAGGGTTTGTGTTGAGCTCTTATATTGAGTTTAGAGGAATGAACTGTTACTCCAGTTTGAATTTGGCTTGGTTTGGCTTTTTTGGCACTTTTTAAAATTTTATTTTGTTTAATAGCTGGTTCTCATTCATGTAACAGACATTTAGGTTTTGTGGTGGGGACAGGAGACTAGCATTATAATTCATCTTTGAAGAATCTCAGACATAATAGTGAACTGATTATCTGTAGCTGTGGTTTTTAGTCTGCTTGTTTGTAAAACAAACAAGTGGGGTTTTGATATTTCTGTAGAGCTATATAATTTAAGCCTGCAAATTATGATTGCGGTGTATAAAACTGTCTGTTTTCTTGCTCCGTATCAATTCCTGAAGCAAATGTATTTCTTGTCAGGAACAGAAAGGATCCTGCAGCAATCTGTCTGTCAAAAGACATCCTTCGCTGAAGTATGTGTATATTTATGATCTTTATAGATTACTCAATAAAATTTGTTGAATTAATGTGCTTATAGTTTACAGCTGGAATAATTCTTACTCAACTGTTGTAGAAAGTTTTTAATCTGCCTTAAAACAAATCAGAATCGGGATAGTTTACAAGAAACTATTTTCAAATTACCTCCTAATGCTAGCAGTCTCCAAGTCCACTGGATGTCAAATGTTTAGAATGCTCATAGTCCAAACTATGGAGACCAATGGACATGCTGAAAAATAACTCTCTCCTGACCAAAGAAAATATATTTCATACCATGAATGTTTTCTTTTCCAACTTTTCTCTTTAAAATATAGATATTAGGCAGAAGTTGTTTTTAAAAAACCCTAGCCCTTTCAGTGTCGTCTTAGAGAACAGGTAAAGATTACAAAAAGAGCTTAGCAAATAACATTACATCACCTTAAAAATCAAATATGTACCTATATGGTGAGGTCTGTTCACAGTCTGAGTGATCCTTTGAACTTTTTACTCCCCTAGAATTTCTCATCTAGAGAATGAGATTAATTAAAGAGCCAAACCACATAAGCCAGATGGGTTTTTGGCTGTGATGATCCAGTCATTCAAATTCCTGTCTGGACTTCTGTAATTCCTTAAAGCTTGTGTCTGAGCTCACAATCCTTGCAAATATTTCACTAAGCACAGAAACCATCAGTAGTGCTGTTTACATAGAATTATAGAATCACAGAATGATTTGGACTGGAAGGGACATTAAAGACCACCTCCTTTTAACCCCCCTGCCACAGGCAGGGACGGCTTTCATAGACCAGGTCACTAAAAGCCCCATCCAACCTGGCCATGAACACTTCCAGGGATGGGACAAACATGACTTCTCTTGGCAATGTGTTCCAGTGTCTCAGCACCCTCACAGTCATGCTTTTCTTCACAATGTCTAACCTAAATCTGCTCTCTTTCCGTTGAAAGTCATTCCACCTTGTCCTATTATTACACTCCCGTGTGTACCTATTCTCAGATCCTTCCATTCATCTTGGGACCTTCCACACATGAATAAGATTTTGTGACTTTTGCAATGCAAGCAGCTTTTCTCCAAATTGTGTTCCACAATAGCCAGGTGAACCTTGTAAGTCATCTGTTTTAAAGGTGAAATCATGGCTTTGTGGGACAGGGCTACTAGAAAAACAAATCCTGGGCTCTGAAGCTGTGCAAGAGGAAACAGAACTGGATATTTTCAGACTCTGCAGCCTCAAAACAAATGGAATATTTACTGTTTTGGTTCATTGCTTCTGTAGGTAGAGCTGTATGAAGGAAGAAAGCATATTAAAGAAAAAGAGAAGATTTGAAAGAAGGTAGGAGTAAAGTAACAATAAAAGTGTAATAAAATGAAGAAAATAAATGGAGAAAATGGAGAAATGGGGAAATGGAGAAAATAACATTAAAAAGAGAAAATAACAATAAAACCCAGAGAAGTTGTATTGAATATTTGTACAGAGGAATAAGATGGCCTACCATTGTTATGGAAGTGTCCAGGTGTGTGAATTGAAGAAATAGACATATTAAAAGATGAAGAAGGGACGTGCAAAAAATCTTCTTCGTTATGCAATGATTACCATGATCCATGCTGCACACAAGATTTGAAATTAATTCTGGTATTTAAACTGTCCTCTCTGTGTCAAAAAGGGAATATTGACTTAAAAGACTTTGAGCTTGTAGCAAGTGTGTAACAGTCTCTTCTTCAAATAACCAAGATGCAGAAGATGGAAGAATTATACAGAAAAAAACCCAAAAAGTGCAATTTCCAAATTGTTGAGGTAGAAAACCTGAAGTTCACGTCTTGCCTTGTCTTTATTCAATTGTGAACAAAACAGGTTTGTTGTGTTGATTCCTATGGGACTTTCTCCCACAACATCTCTTCTGCTAGAAAATCCCATTCATGCTATCAATTCTATCAACAAGGCACAACTTCAGTAATTTTAGGTCACTGATATCACACTCAAAAACCCCCTGTATATTTATAGACAGACCTCTTGCAAAAACAAAGAGGTTACCAAACAAAGTAATGAGCACACTCTTTCATTATCATTGTACTTTGTGAAGAAAATAATTACCATTGCCCACACTGTAAGGGAAGTACATTAAAAAAAATGTTCAAGAGTTAAGTGACTTTCTCAGGGGTAAAGATGGAGTAAATTTTATCTGATCAATACATTAAATTCAAGAATTCTTGGCTTCTAATTCCACTTTCTAATTCCAACATGAGATAAATACAGTAATATTCTGTGTAGATAACCACATGAAGAGTTGTGTATTTATTATTGAGAGACATTTTAAAGTTCAATACCCTCTTCCCAGCAAAACAGCAGAATATCATCAGTTTCCTTAACCTTTTTATTACATACTAGAAACTTAAGGTTGAGTCTTCAAAGGTGAAAATAAACTCACTGTAGCATGAATAGCCCAAGGGAAGAGATAGATTAATAGAAAAATAAACTGTGATTTAACAACCGTGTCTGATCTTGTGTGAAAAAGCTCCAGTATTTGGATATGTCTGGGCAAGATGCTGTCCTTTAATTATGCACGAGAAACACACATATTTCAGCTTAATTCATGCAACACTAATACCTCCTTTTACAATGATCACATTTTTCACTGCATTAAGGTATTCATTTCCAGAAGTAAAACGGAGAAATATAAATGAGTTTTTGCCACAAAGTAATGGTCTGTGCTTGGTTCCAGCTGTTGTAAGTCACAAGGGTTCTCTGAATCAAGGGCCAGAGGTAAACAAGGCCTTAGAAGATAAAATACCTAAAAGAATACAGCAGAAAGCTAAACTGTATGATCTTGCAACATGCAGGTTTTGTAAAATTTGAAAAATCAGACACATTCAGAAGGGAAATATTTTTTTTTTCCCCCACTTCAAGACTCTGTAGTACTTGCAGATGGTAACATAAAAATGGAAATCTAATCATGTTCTGACTTGTGATATTCTTAATTTTGCAGGGACATAATTTATCATGGGAAGATAAACTGTTTGTGGCTGCTGGTATTTATATTATAGTTACACTTATCACTGATTCAAAGCTCTCCAAGAGTTAGGAACAGCAGTCTCTTACACCAAATAAATGACACACTTGCCAAAGATGTGGGATGAAATTTCATGGATGGAACATTGTGAGAAATAGTGTCATACAAAGACTGTGAGATATCTGTAGCTGTACACTTGTTATACCATGATAAGAAAATATCCAACATATTAAAGCAAGATCAGCAATGTTGCTAATACTTGCTAGAGGACCACATTACATCTGCAAGTGGAAGATATTCACAGGATAGGAGGTTCAAACAGTATTTCATAGATTTTTACAACACCAAAAGAATGATCAACAATTTAACTTATAAACTCCAGTGACAGGATGTTTACACACAGAGGTGAATAAATGTATCAACTATTACATATTCTATACTACTGAGTTAGCCTGTGTTAATGAGGTAGAAGTATGTGCATGCTCATGAAGCTATTCACTTATGCTCAAACCTTTCTATCTAATCTTTGGATTAATTAATAAAAGAGGGATAAAACAAATGAGCAAAAGTAAAGGACTTTCACACTGAAGACAAATGGCAGGCCAGGATACATACACAGAAATTATAGCTCATATCTATTTCCATTCTCTGATTAAGATAAGTCTATGGAAAGTTGATTCAAATATCAGAACATTAAAATGAAAGCCCTTTCACCTGTGTTATAGGAGGTCAAATAAGGATTATTACAATGATCCACTCCATCTATAAATCCATGATACTATTAACCTTTCTGTAGAAGTTTGAAAATGTATTTTTAATTATACTGTGTAAACTGGAAAAAAAATTAAGAGAAAATAGATCTAGGCTAACACATTATAGCTGATTACTAATGTTATTAACGTGTTTCAGAAACAAGAAGAGCCTTTGTAGGAAAAGTTCTTATTTTATGCTGTTTTGTTTCACTCAAAAAATTTTGCTCACTTTTAAGATATTTTTACTTTTTATCCTGTACTAATCTTTGTACAGCTGTCTCACATTGCCAGATTTCCCCTCTTTATTCCCTCATTGCTAAAGCTATTACTAATGCCAACTTTGTAATTTCCACATTTTTTTGTTACTATAGTATAATTGAAATGTTAGATTATGCAGCTCTAGCATTCAGATTCAGATATTGATTCATACTTAGTGTTGTTACTGCTACATTTGATATTTATTGACATATTGAGATAACTTCCAATAAAATAGTGATAACAAAAATACCATATAGCCTTCAAAATCAATTAAGAAAAGAACTGTGGTTGAAATGGAGTGAAAAAAGTACCAGTATAAAGAATGATATAAAACTGAAATGAAAAAAAAATCCTTACTAGAGTATGAAATGTATTCTTGTTCTAGGGAATAATGCACATGCAATTCTTATTATTTAATATGGAATACAGAATATACAATTTAAAAAATGCAGTGTTTACTGAAGTGCTGTGTAATTGCAATGAGAACTAATTCTAAATTCTCTACCATGCCTGTGCCTTTGAAGCTTAGAAGAGAATCCAAAGCTACTTCCAGCAGCAGCAGTAAGACTTCAGTCCCAGCTGTAGCCAAAGTAGCTCCAAGCTTAGAAAACAATGGAAATATAAATGGAACAAGTGAAACAATTTCAAAACAATTGAAAAGTCAACATTAATTAAAATGTATCATTAGGTAATGTAGATTCAGATCTCCAATGAAATGAACATACAAGAAGGGAGTTTAAATCTCCAGGTTGAAAATATCTACACTATGCAGCAAAAGTATTATCAGTGACAACTGGGATCATCCTGAAAGATATTTTCAAAGTGTAGCAACTTACTAATGTACTGAGAACATGTTTGTTTATCCTGTTACTGACATAGTTGGATCACAGAATCAACATCCAACTCATGACAACTTAGCCTTGAGTTATGACTTGCTAAACTTCTAGATTACCTGTCAAATTGCAGCCATCTCAGAAATTGAACTTTCCCCTTATAAACACACATGAAGTTCTAGCAGTCAGCTATGCTTGAACAGAGCTGAAATGACAAAACACAAGCTGATCAATCAGTTAATTCAACAGAAATTAAATAGTGTCCTACAAAGTGAAATGGGTATTTCACTGTCATCTTGGAAGACAGGTCTGAAAAGGTACTCTTCAATAAAATTTCAACTTTAAATTTGAAAATCTACTATTTAATGCATTAACTATATATGTTATGCATGACCCCAGAATAAACTGAGGCACCATATTCCACTGATTTAAGTTTATCTATATTTAAGACATATATTGTCCATTAAGTATCTTCAAATTTCTAAGTTAACATATTCCAATTTATACTCAACTCATCTATAATTATAATATTGCTACATTAATGAAAAACTAAATATTCTTCATGGCAACAGTAAATTGTTCTCCTTTATTTGTGATAGATTATTCTGGCTGATTGGTTCTTAGCCCTGGTATCTCCAAACTTTTCTCTTATGTAAAGAAAACTACTAAAAACACAACATGCAGGTGTTCTGCTTCCAGCCAGAGCAGGGTTAATTTTTGCAGAAGGTGGGAGGAGGCATGGCTAAGACATGGAAGTTATTCATTATTACTCAGTCCGTAAAATGTTTGATAGAATCAAATTTGTTGGATATAACTATAAAAATTAGAGTTTATCCTGTATCTGATGTAAACACGTATACACATGCTTACACAATTCATCTGTAAAAACACTGCTCCATTTCTGTGACTTACTGAAATAACTTACTAATTACTCCTTCAGACACTAGAATTTTTTAAAATTTCTTTTTTAGTGCATGATATTTTTCTGTTGTTACCCATGTAGTGACAAGATCTAAATTTAATCTGTTAATATAAAGAAGATCTGAAGACAAAGAAACAACTTCAGTCTAGCAGATATAAATAAGAAAATTATTAAATTGCCTATTGTATTTCATATTTGAAAAGATGGAATCAGAAGAAAAAGTTTGATTTGGGATATTAAGTAGAGTTATTCCAGTGTAAACCATCTGGCAAGTTCAAACTGCAGGAAGAAATAGGAAGCAAAATGTATTAAACTGACTTTATTTGACCTTGAAGACATAAATACATATCACATTAGTGCACCACAGATAATGTGGTGTTTGCTGATAAAGTGGGCTTTTATTTGGTATTGTGGTTTACAGTTGAGTCAGACTGACATGTTAACATGATTCCCTAATACAAATTTTAATACTGATATGCAGTGTAGAAAAATAACATATGTATGCAAAATAGGGTTTAGAATATTTTGTTTTTAATTCATAAGGATGGTACATTAACACTGTATCCCTACGTCAAAGGTTTTGGTTTATAGTCTTAACATTTAAATAACCTTAAAGTAATTCAGTCTAGTGATTCTCAGATAATTAGAAAAACTGGAAAATTTTAATTCTTTCTTTAAGAAAAAACCCAAACCACAACCCTAAACAGAATCATAGAATCATAGGAGGTTTTGTTTAATTGAGAAATTTTGCTTAGTGCATTTTTCTTTCTAAGTGTTACGATAAATTTATGCATCAAAATAAATGAAATATTTCACATTGATTCCAATAGGCTTTAGATCATGTTCAGCATGGTTTCATTTGGGAAACTGAGACATAATCAAAACAGGCAATCTGAGGCTAAAAATTATATAATTGGGATATCTATAAATTCACCATTTAGTGAAATATCAATTTTAAATCATAAAGTATGAAATAAAATTAATCTACTACGACTATATTTTTACATAAGCCCAGGGGATATGAAGAAGAAAAAATATTGTCTAGATAATATTATTTAGTAACTATTTTTTCAATATATAACATCACTATGGAAGTAAAGTTACATACTAATATAACTTGGAATTATACACATGGGTATTAAATATGCAATCATATTAAACCCAAAATACTTATCAGATTAACTGTCACCTATAATACTTCTGTGCTTTTATCTCTGGTGTCAGAGGTCTTAGAGAAAAAGTACACTGGAGATTTAAAGTGGAATCTCAGGATCAACCACAACTTGATTCTAAGAAACTTTGAATATCCTGAGACACATCAGTCAGATTAGTGAGCTAATTAATCTAAAATGACAGAAAGTACTTGATACTGGCTAAATATTGTATGGTGTTCAAAAAAGAAAAAAAAAAGTAAATTGTTTTAGAAAAAATTAAGATATTACAGACATTGAAAGACTGTCTGTAGGTGCTGTTTTCATAAGATTTCTATTTTTCATGATTGATCAGAAGAAGTTTTAATTAAAAACTTGGAAATTGAAGTTTTGGCTATTTCATATTTCTAATGCTGTCTACAGAACTCCACGTGAAAACATCTTTTTTTAAGATCAGCCATCCCAGATGGCTCAGATTATTTTGGTCCCTACTATGGTTATTCTTAGACATCCTTCTTGTCCATTTCAACCATACACATATCTACAGCAGGAGAAGAATTTTGTGTGGTTTGATAGAATAGAATATGATTAGATTTTTTTTCATTAATAATATCATGTATGATCCAAGTGCAGTGTATCATGTGGTAAAAGCAAATGTCATTACTGTTGTGTTGATGAATATATCATTCCTCTTTTTTAATTTCAAATTTCTATTCAAAGGTTTGTATGAAATATCAGTTTAATTTAATTTATATTAATGTAAACCAAATTATAGGATAGCAACTAAGCAATATGATAATGAGAGAACTTTAAATTAGGGCAGAACTTGATTAGTTGAATTTGGGTGGAGATTCTGGAGATGTTTATCTATTAGATTATTATTAGTAGTAGTAGTAGTAAAATTATTTAGTAGCTATTTATCTAGAGTGTGCTGATTTTTTTTCTTTATAGCCATTTTTAGCTGTATAAGATGAAGACAAAATTATGTCAACATTTCTTTTTTCTTATGATATGAAAGTATATCAAGTCTGCACTAATTTTTTGGTGATATAAATGGCTAGATGTCCTCGGGTGTCTCAATGAGTCAGGGTCAAATTTTCAATCATATATATTATAAATATGAGCAATAACTCATGATCTAGTGACCTAAGGAATTTTATAAAAATAGGACTGATGATTTATTGAGCCAGCAACACTGTGAACTATTTTGAAACAAAGCTGAAGTAGTTTGGAAAATCTTGTATAAAATACTAATAAAGCAATAGATTATGACAACTGCGAGCAACTGAACAAAAGCCTGTTAACCACCTCTATCATTCAACAAATATTAAATACTATTTTTCTCTTGCCATAGAAAGTTAAACATGGAGAACTGAAAACTGAATGAAAAGTAGAATCTCAAAAATAAGCATATATGGACAGAAGGAAAAAAATGCATGTTAACAGGAAATATTTTATTGGGTGGAAGGGGGAAGATTTCAAGACTGAGGGAGGAAATGTTCGACTTACAGTAACTTTGAAATGGGATTTAATAAAACAGAGAGTGAAAATATAGTGATTCATGTTTTCCTAAGTGCTTTGTAGCTTTTTCTAGTGCACAAATGCTACGCAGCCTTTTGGGAAATACCTGAGTCACAAGCCAGTCTGGCAGACTCTGCTCTATGAAAACAGACTTTTTTAAAAAAAATGTAGTTGCCTGAAATTAAGTTTTGAATTGCAAATAAATCTTAAGAAGTACCAGGAACCCAGAATATTATTGAAGTCATTATGAGCTTTGTGTATTCAGCAGATTTTTTCTAAATTGTGGATTTAAGGCTTCAGAGACAAGCCTGAAATATTTGGCTGAAGTATTTTCACTCCTCAGCTGAACTATAAAATGGGAGAAGATGGGATTTTATGAGTTTAATATAAACTTATCATTCTGAGAGAGTTGTGTGCATTATCAAGAGCAAATTTCCAATTGCAGTACTTACCACTAGACTGTCGAAAGAAATATTGGCATCTGGTGCCTCCAAAGATTCTCCAAAGATTCCAGTCACGTTGCCTAATCAGTTTGACTAAGAGAGAATCGTTAAAGTAGGAAAAATAATCTGGTGTGCAGGTATGTTCAAAGGGACAGAAAGGAGAATATATAACCTCAGAGTAGTTTTATTTAATTTAAGGAAATATTCTGCTGCTAATCCACCCAGACATAGGTAACAATGAGGTGATTACATGGCAAACACAGCAGAAAATAAATAAATAATTTTGAATGCATTTATTTTCTTTATTTGTTTACCTCATAAAGTAGACAAGTAAAATGAATTTCACAACTTTTCCCTTCCTCCAGTGAATATATTAATTCTGTATTTCTGGGAGTGCAAGGAAGAACAACAGGTGAATTTATTGATTGTCATATTGACTGATAGCTGATGTAGAAAGCACTCATAAGAGTTATTTATAAATGTTAGAAGACAGATCTCCACTCACACACACACACACACACACACACACACACACACACAAAGGAATAAACCTTCCTTTTCTATAGACATTGACAGCTATGAACATATGCATTACATATTTAACTTAATAGCAGAAAAGAAAAACTAGAAACAGTATGTCAGTAGCTCAGGCAGAGGAAACATAAACAAGCTGTTGACTTGCATTTTCATCCTGAATAGGACAGGGTGAATCCCATATTATTTGCCCTGTAAAATATGGGATTCACCCTGTCCTTTCAACAACAGACCAAGAGGCCTCTGAATTTTATCATGTCTGCCTGGAGTTCTTCCCTGGACTATCACAGAAGTCTTTGCTACAATACCTGTGAGGCTGCTTTTCTTCTTATTCTGGAATAAACTTCTGAAATAGATAAAATGAAGCCCAACAGAGATGTATCTGCTCCTTTCCACTGACTGCAATCAAGACACTTATAGCATGGATTAAAGCCATTCAACAATCCTTGAGTTTGGAACTAACAGAACAAGTAATTTCTTGAACTTTATTACTTATACATAATATGAACAAATGCTCTTAAAGGATAAAATTATCTTCTGAACCACAGCCTGGTACAGAGGAGTAAGATTATGTCCTATAAATCATGAAGCTCCCGCTTAGGACAGGGCTCCAAGCTGAGAGCTTCATACCATCTTTGATGCTACAATTTTCTTCATATTATTCCTTAGCTAGTGTTAAAAGAGCTTTTTGCTTCCTCTGGCAGATGTTGCAGATGCTGCTGGTATAGAATCAGAAATTGGGAAACATTTTATTTCATTTCAACACATGCTCATGACAGTCCCAGCTCAATTTGGGCCTGCAGAGTTCTCTAATTTCCACACAAGATTCAGAAAATCTCATCATTTTCCCTGGACACTGACACTTTTTCAAAGGGTAAGACCCTTCTGTCAAGGTCATGGAAGCCATAGCACTCTTTTCAGCTACAAATATCAACCTCTCCTCCATGCAGGTCTGCTTTAACAAGACTAGAATTGGCAGGATGTCTAAAGCCAAACGTAACTCTTTTAAGAGCAGGGTTGCACCAAAATCCCTTAAACCCCGCTTTGATTAATTATCAATTACTCCTGGGGAGATTCTAATTAAACACAAGATGAGATTTTTTCAGTCAGCAACTGAAATAACCTCCCCTGCAGAAATGGTGGATTATCCAACATTGCACTCTTCTAAGATATGGCTGTTCAGGATGCTAAACTATCTTGTCTAGGCCATGTTTTTGACAAAAAAGATTGGACTAGATGATCCTTGAAGTGTCTTTCAACCTGGTATACTATGTTTCTATGAACATATCACGTTACATTTCATTCTGCTTTCCAAATTTAAATAAAATAATTGTAGAAAAACTGTTTTTAATGTGTTTTATTTTAATAAGTACTTTCTGATCATAGAGGATTTTATTTCAAAACAGTCTCATGAACTCCCAGCTATTTGCTTTAACTGTTGAGCTCTTGCTGCTGAACTGTTATGAGACATAAGCAAATTTGTGAAATAAATGTAAAGATCATGATTAAAATACTAAATTAAATTATTTAATTATACATACGTATGTAAAGAAAAAATTATGCATGACTAGACATACAAGATACAGTTTTGTCCCTGTTATATGCATACATTATATATGGCATACAAGTCATGAAGTTTTTGCCCTAACTACTGTCTGCTAAAAGTTAAGAATTAGAAAGTTTGGGGGTTTTCAATTATGTACCAGAACTTATATAATATGTTTGAAATTGAATTGTGATGTGAAGATGTGAAATGAGATTCTGACTCTATTTTTAATCTTTTTTTTTTTTTTTTTTAATATGCTTTTCTCTCATGGTCTGTTAATAATTTTTCCCGGCCAAGCAGATTTTTTATTGTAGTGCACCATGGCTGCATTTCAGAACAGACTGACATTTACCATAAATTTATCACTGTATTTCTAAAGATGGAGATAAAAAACATTATTCATTTTCCTGTCAAATCACCATTTAATGGAAGCTTGAGGCTTTGTCATGTGTGAGGTAAGAGAGAAAAAACCCCAAGCAGCAAATTAAGAGCAGGCTGGGATTTTTATTATTTTGGAGAAAAGTTCTTAAAACAAGACCAGTGAGACTATAGCCAGAATGAAGAATTAATAAGACATTTTAAATAGAATCCATTTAAATGGCTTATAGTCAAGAAAATATATCATTGTATTTTAAGAACTCTGTATAGGTAAAACCATATGGGAACTTTTACGGTTCCTTTGGCATTGGCATGATGCATAATTTTTTCTGACAGGAAAAACATAGGTGATATGTTGTCATCAATAAAGCCTTCCAAGGTTATCCTTATTTACACAGAAAGAAGGAGATTCCTATGTTTGAACTGGTAACAGCCTAACTCTGTCCAAATGCAGTTCTGAGAAGTGTGATAATAATAACTGATATAAAATATTACATGCCTTTTTTCTTAGAATAAGTGTGAAGAAGAGCAATGTAAAAATAAGATGGTTTAGCTAAATTCTTAGTAATTCTCACTAGATCAATACAACACATTGATCTAGAGAAAACAGCTGGGCAACTAGGACTAAGAATAAATATACAAATAAGAGCAATTAAATATTCAGACATGTATTTCTTTCCTATATTTATTTTAAATGAGACAGAATTATCTTGGAATTCTGTGTGGGGTTTTTTTTAACCATAAAGTCATAACATATAATTGTCAGATGTGTGGCAACACTATAAAATTATGAATTAAGGTTAATAATTTCAATGTAGCATCAATTGCTGACTGGTGAGGGAAGAATGTTTTCATTAAATTTTACTATTAAAATTATATTGAGAGAAATAACAGTGGGGTCTTTTATAAAAATATTATTTTACATGGCTTTAGGTAGGAACATGACACCGCCACTGGCATATAGCTTTTGATTCTTTCATCCCAATAGGTGTCACCTAGAACCCTCACTCAGAATTACTTTAATAATCTTCTGTAGGGTAAAGTTGTTTTACTGTGTCTGAGTGAATCTAAAACCATATTGTTAGCCAAGATCACACTGACTACATGCTCAAAATTTATACTTCAAAAAGAGAATATATATTTTTGGTTTTAGTCTGTTGGCTTAGCTGGATATTGTGACATACATGTTTTCCATTAAGTAGAGTCTGGAATTTAAACAGCTAGTTAATCTGCTTCTGCTATATCAGAGGACTTTATAGCAGCCATTTCTTGTGCAAAACACTTCTATTTAGAGAGAATGGCTTGGAGATTACAGATGTTCAAAAATAGTGCTTCAATCTTTAAAGACTTTTTAAAACCCTTTTGACTTCTCTCATCATGCATAAAATGACAAAGCTCACTAGCTAGGCAGAGAAACATGCAGTTGTCTGAAGAAATCAACTTAGCTAAGTCTGGCATTGTTTTAACATCTCAGTCTTTAGAGTCATTGATTGTACACAGCCAAAGAGAAGATCATAAAGTGAAACAAAACTTATTAGGCTAAGTTATTGATTTTTAAACTAAAATTAATGATAATAGCTCTGAAATTGACGCCTTGATATAGGATACAATCTGGGGCAACGGCTTCAGTGGCTACAGGAAAAAAGTCAAAATAGAATTGTACTGATGGTTACTAACACTGCTGCAAAGGAAGCTGACAGTGTCTCAATATAAAGTTGTAGAGTACATATAACAAATATGTAACAGGAAATTTTATGTCATTACAAGATGAAATTTTCCCTGCTGCAAGGTGTTTAAAGTACAGCTGAATGAATTAACTCCTTAGAAAGCTATATAATGCTCATCTGGTAGGAAAATGTAAAAATTTGCATTTAAAGGGTCACTTGACATATGTGTCATATCAAAAGTCCAAAAACCAAATAGAATTTCCATTCTTAGCCTCATAATACTCAACCTAAAGTTAAAAATTGGATTATCATGCATGCACATGGGCAAAAATATCTAACACAACCTAATTGTCATTTCCATCTCTAATTCCAGGTGGCCTGTACAATTTTTATGTCTAATTGTTATACTGTTTTGATGTAATTATGGAATTATGTATGCATTTCAAAATCTCTTTGAAGACGGAATAACTGAATGTCATTCAGGACTACATCCAGCATTGCACCCTAAGTAGCACAAATGTAGAGCTACAGTAAATAAAAATGTCAATATAAGCTAATTTGGGTGGGAAAAAATCATTATTCTTATTTATACTGATATCATCTTGACTTCCTTATGGTCACTGAATTTTAAGCTCGTCATTCTGTGAGCTGTTTCCCAAACCTGCAAATGGGAAGAAAGAGAAAAACCCAGGAAGAAAACAAAAACTTTTTTTTCTATAAAGATAGTACCTGGATTCTTGAATTTCTTCATATGTACTGTTGCTATTATTACCACATGTATTTGACATAATATTATATTTCAGCAGTGTCTGGTACAGTGGCACAGGAACAGGTTCTGTGTGGCTCAGCTGCTGTCCCATTGCTGTGTGCAGTGCCCCTTGCAAACATTCTGTTTGTAACTGCAGCCTGGGACTTTACGGCTGAGTATCTGATGGTTATTTATTCATAGTTGACAGCTACATAATGCACTTATCTCTGAATAACTGATTCTGTAGACAAAGGGAAAATTTGGAAAAAGTATTTGGCTTGGGTCATACTAAAACAAATGAGTCTCCTCATTTCTTCCGAATGAACAGGGCAAACATTTTATTTTTTATCAAATTAACATCCAATTCTTTTTTTCTTTCATTCTTTGTTCAGATTTCATTCTCTTAGCTTTGCTCTTTGAGGCCAGTCTTTAGAGCAATATACTGAGAAAAGTGAGTTTGCAGTGGAGCTGGGCTCAAAGTCTCTTCTGCTTTGCAATACACCTTGTGCCTTCTCAAGTCTCCATAACACTTTCACTGAGCAAGAATCAGCTGTATCAGATCAGTGAATAGCTCAGCGTGTGCAGAGTTAATTGGCATGGTAATCAGTACTGATTGCCCATCTGAAAGTGGATGAACTCAACCCACTTCTCCCTCACTTCTCCTTCAGTCTCAGTACAATTGATCACAGTCTTTCACACCCTTATCAAGCTGTTCATTTCCTTAGTCTGTAGGAATTTTATTATGCTTGAGATATCAATTAATGTTAACTGTGTGTGAACTCTGCCCATGGCTACAAAAGGCTACAAAGATGGACTAAAAAGGAATTATTGTATAGCCAATTTAATTTTAGGTAGATTTATTATCCCAGTCATCTTGAAATGAAAGAACAAGGAATTTGTTTCAAAATTTCAGGATGAACATTTTAACATACCTTTTTCAACAAAATTATTCACTAGTTGCCTGATGGCAATAATTTATTAATTATTTTGAAGAAAAATCTGGATGTTGATTAAATCTTATTTGGCAGATTTAGCTCTGTATTTTTTCAGCCCCCAGTCTGTTGTACAGTTTTTCTTCTGAATACCTTAAAAGAAGTCTTGAAATAAAATAAGCACAACAGCAGAATAATTAAAAATAGTATTTCATACCATCTGAAAAGAATTCCAAGGAAAAAGCATACAACTGATTGTTGGATATAAAGCATGGCTCTTTGGAAGCAGTGACAAATCCCCACCCTTTATGTAAGTAGGCTTAAGGGCAGCAACTGAAATATTTTCTCACTCCTGACATTTGACATTGTGCAATTCTAGGGACTTTCTAATGCGTGCAGTGTGCTGCCTTAAATATACATAAGGCAAGAAATGGGACAAACTAGAGCACACACCCTGTAGAGCAGCAGAAACAGAGCTGGAGTTGTCACAGAACTCTGCTTTAAGGGCAGTCAGGGTTGGATTGACTGCCGTGGCTTATGCCACTTATGACAAAGTTGGTGTGGCTTTTCAGCTGCATTTTACATGGTGGCTTGTTTCCGATTGTCACTTAAGTGTGGATGGAATGCACATTCTCACTACCAAGCTCTGTTTCTCCTACCCAGTGTAAGGCAGAAGGGACTATTAATTTTACTGAGAAGCTAAAGAAGGGAGAGAGAGGAAGTTCTCAAGTTCTTGTACTGATAGGAAGTGCCTTGCTTTGTTTCTTTTGGTGCACTGGCTACATTTAATTTTTCTGCAGGCTATAGATTAATACAACTAAACCCTACCAGAGAAGGGAACCTGGTGATAAATAAAATGTATTGCTTATTTGGAGGGTTAGGGGAATTAGAAGGATCTATATATTTCTTCGTAGAAAAAAAATAAAGCAGAGAGACCAACACACCTAGCATTTGTCTTGTATATTAGACTACCTGAGAGAAGGTAAAAAATAGAATATATGGAGACTCAAAAATATCTTCATTGTGAGATTTATAAATTAGACAGCTAAAGTTCATATAATCAGCTCTCTGTTTTCCTCCTGCTCCTCTTATCTAGAGAACAATATTCCCAGGGCAGACGGTCATGCACAATATTTGTTTGGCTTGCCATGGACAGCTGGGCAGCCTTAGGCATGCAAGATGCTCATAAATGCTTGCTCGCTGCAGGTCTCCCCTGTGTTCACCCATGAACACCTTTTTCTGTTGCTCCTGAACAAAATATTGTGTTTCTATTGAAATTCTCAATACTCAGTCTTGCAGAAGTGCCCTGAGTGTACAGCTGCTCTCTGCTTCCAACAACTTCTGTGTAGCATGATGCCCACCAGACGTTGTTCTGGAAAACACTGAGGACAGATATCAGTTAGAAATTCCTAGTTGCCTGTGGTGAGTGCCAGATGTACGTTTACCTTTAGGTACTATCAACCACATGTAGCTTCAAGTCCTGCTTGCAAATGGAAAATCATACAGATTTTCCAGTTCATGAGAAAGCTTGTAAACAATTTTCCATATCCTCCAGAAATATTTTGCATTTCTTTGCAATTCAAAGCTTATTAAATAGCTAAATGTGATGAGGAATGAAGGCAAAGGTATCTAGTGAAGTTTCAGGCCATTTTGATGAGGACATTCACAGATGCCCCAGGGAAGCTGGGAATATCTTTCGGGATCAAGTTCTTCCAAAGAAGATTGCAAATCTCCATGGTAAGTGCAAGAAAACTCGCAAGTTGAAATACATCATATTTTGTGGCCTTTTAGCCTCATACTTTCCAAGAAGTTTTTGGTCTTTATATGAAATCTTAATAGCTAAACCTCTCTCCTGACTTTCTCCACATGCCCTTCAGCTTCCCTTTGCTAATAACCTGGCCTTACTGAACCAGGATGTCTACCTTGTTCTTAACAACCAATCTTGTTTGCTCCCTGTTTAGTCTTTCTCTCACTTTCTAGTTTCAGAAATGCTTTGATTTAATTCATTAAATTTTAATTAAAAATACTCCAGACTTGCTTTGTATCCATCTCTCTTGTCTGTTTGCATTGTCCTTTACCTGCAAGGCTTGGACAAATGTTATAGACATTTAGGCAGAGCTAAAATGATGGCAGAGAAAAATATCAATAGGATTTGGGCAGGGTTTATGAAGTTTTTTGTCTGAAGTGGTCAAGGGAGCTGGTGTGCATGTAAACCATGCAGACACCTGGGGATTTTGCACATCTAAACCTGGAAAAATAGTAGATTAAGGCTTTAAGTGGCTTCCAAGATCATGGGGAGTTTGCTGAGGTAAACTGCAAAGCCAGATTTAGTGGTGTAGTTCCACCTCCACAACTGATGTAGTGAACACAACTCTAGATATAAATATATATCTAGTGGTGATGGAATAGTTCTGAAAAAAGACCCAAAAGTCAATTTGCTTTAATGAATCAAGATTTTTCTAACAAGTTGTCTTAAATTGTGAAAATTTAAAACAGTGAGAATCCCAGCCCAGGCCAGGATAATCGAGCCGGTAAACTCAGCCGCTTCTGTGGTTTTCTCCACGGAGATATTTTCCTTGGCATGGGATGTGAGC
>VYXD01015956.1:8133-25799 GCA_013397195.1 Hylia prasina
TTTCCCTTAAGAGATTTTTTTCCTTGTGTTTACTGAGGAGCAGTGGACAGGTAGGAACTCACTGGTGTGTCCATGGCCAGGAGCGTGAGGAGTCTGGAAAACACACTCAGGGGGTTGGACATGGCACAGACCCCACTCAAGGCACGAGACTTGTGTCATTTATTAATTTTTCTGTGGCAGAGTGAATATTTTCCACGATCCTGGCAATCTGGACAGATTTCTCCCACAGAACAGAGCTGTTCAGTAGGTGAAGCGCTGCGGGTCCGAGTTCAGATACTCCTGCTTGAAGGTGGAGAGGGAAAACGCAGTTTCCAAGAAAAAACATGAAAACTTTGGAAATCTGTGAGCAAAGCACCTCATTTGCTGATAGTGGACACTCCTGTGGGATAGGTGGGCATCTACTTGCCCCAATTAACCCTTAAAACCTCAGGATTGGTGAGGAGAAAAGGAAAGTCAGCTCGACTTCCCATCTGCAGAAAAGCCAACGGAGCTGAGAACAAATAGTGGCTTCAGAGCTGGAGCAGTTGGACTCTGGCATGTTTTAAACACCCATTTTATTAGCAAAGCACTGTGGAGAAAGTTTTCCTTTAGAACAATGGTACAAATTTCTCCTCAAAATCCCACCCTGGGTCTGCTTCACATTATGAAATCTCTCTTCAGGGACTTGCTTGGGATTTTTTTTTTTCCCCTTAAGGAACAGGCTGGGTGTTGGAGAGACATATGCATTGTTTCACCAGAGCTGCAGCCTCTATTTCCAGACAAGAGGGAAGCACATTGTTTTGTGTCTTTGATATGATCCAGCCAGAAAACAGCCTTAGGGAAGAAAATTCCCAGTCCTTGGCAGCAGCAGTGTCTTTCTGCCTTTTTTTTTTTTACCCGTCAGTGCCACAATGTTCACTGTTCTAATAACTCAGGATTAAACTCACATGGGGCATCTCAAAAGTCCTTTGTAAGACTTGAGGTCAGAACTTGCTGAAAGTTCAGAGGGACGAGTCTCATTTTCCTAATGAAGAAAAGTTCCAGGGTTATTTTGGAATTAGGTCTAAGAAACTGGTACAAGAAGCTACTTCAGTGCTGTAATTTAGTGACAGTGCAGCAAATTTGTGGTGGCTGCTGAAAACTTTCCACCTTCCAGCTCAGGCAAACTGAGCCCTGCAAAAAAAAAACTCTCAGGTGTTGGTGACAAAGGGCAGGGTTGAGCTCTCTGAAATTTGATTATTTCAGGTGCATGGTCTGGCTGTATATTCCTATGGAAAGCCCTCCAGGAACTTACACATGTTGTTTATTTTGATTGGAATGAGCCCCTTGGAGCTGAAGTGACTTAATTGAGGAATGTCACAATTTGTTTGAGGGCAGCTGCATCTCATACTGACAGGCTTGTGAGAGAGTCTGGATCCTGGAATTACAGAAAGTTTGGATTCCCAGAGACCTTAAAGCCCATCCAGCCTGGCCTTGGACACTGCCAGGAATCCAGGGGCAGCCACAGCTTCCCTGTTAATATCCTGTTTATAGAAACGCTCTGGATGCTTCTGGTATCAAATCAAATTCATTTTAACAGATATTTTTGTGATTTTTTTTTTTTTCCATATTGTTCTCTAGGATATTTGTGACAGGTCACTGATGAACCTGCAGGAAAGATGGTGGGAAGTGAACTCAAGTTAAAATCAAACATTTTTTAGTAATGAGAAGGACAACAGAACATTAAAAATATCAATTATTACCATTTCCTTATCTGGCTATTCTGGTTTGCTGTATGGCAGATTTTCTTTTTGTCATATCTCAGTAAAATCTCTTCTTCCCTTTCTCTTCAAATATTTATAGTTTTCGGTATAAACATAATGTAGTTGAAAAATTAGCTGAATATGGCCAAAGACACAACACTATTAAAGTGTTGCTCCAAAGTGCTTAAAACTAAGAATAGTCCATTAAACTTGGCTCTGATTGCGTCATCTGATGTGAAGTGTTTATAATTTTGGGTTGGATTAAGCTATTAGACCATTTAACTACTCCTGTATTTGCGGGTGGGGGGAAATGTGAATTCTTCTGTGGAAGAATTGAAAATACATCTGTGGTTTGAGGCTTCTGAGGAATGATAAATTTAGCCCAGTGCTGTAATCAGTCCGTTTTGTGCCATGTCTCCTTAGTCTCTCATTATTGGCTGTAATTCCAGCAGAAGGAATATCTCTATTCTCAAGTGGGTTTGTGGTGCTGGGGGGGAACCCTTATTATTTTTTTTATTATTTTTTATTTTTCTCCTGAAAAACAGCTGGACCGTACAAATGACACAATGGTGGATTTCTCCTTAAGGTTGAAGTTGTGGCTTGCTGAGAGCTATTTTTAAAATCCATGAGGAGTTGCACGTTTTTACCTCAGCACTGCTGCTGCTTTCAACACAACGTGTGCATTTTCAGCCTTAACTCTCTTGGAATTTAAAATGGTTTTATTGACCCTTTAAACAAACTCAATATATGGCAGGGATGCTAAACAAGAAACCAACCAAATATGCTATCAGGCAGTTTGTATTAATCATTAATTAATGGGGAAGTGGGAGCTTCAGCCTTGTGCCAGAGAATTAACTGGAACGGGATGCCTGGAGCTGGTGCTTGTAGGACTTTTGAGTCTTTATGGCCAGAAAAAAGGACCCAGTGTTGGTTTTCTTGTGCCTTTACCAGTGAGTGGGAAAAAGGAGTGGAGTCAAATCCTGTTCCTCACCTTCTGTAATAATCTCGTTATTGCTGCTAAAGGTTTGTGTTCTGATCTTTAAGCTAAACCTGTTCTTTGCTTTGGTCTCCCCTTCCCGTGGCCATTGGGTGTAGGGAATGGAAGAATCCCGTGTCCAGCTCTCCCTACACCCGTTAGAAGCCTTTGGGTTGTAGAGGGTGGGCAGGCCCTGGCACAGGGTGCCCAGAGCAGCTGTGGCTGCCCCTGGATCCCTGGCAGTGCCCAAGGCCAGGTTGGACACTTGGAGCAGCCTGGGACAGTGGGAGGTGTCCCTGCCATGGCAGGGGTGGCACTGGATGAGATTTTAGGTCCCTTCCATCCCAAACCATTCCATGGTTCTGTACCTCCCAAGGCATAAAAAGGAGATGGGAGCACATCCCAAATCCATGAGGGAGCCACCATGCAGCTCCCCAGTGCCCCTTCCTCTGCCACCAAGTCTTTATTGTCCCCTTTCCTCCACGTCCAGCGCTTCAGTCCTGCTTGCCAAAATGAGCTTTGTTTCCTGACACGTTTGGGAGCTGTCAGGTGGGACTGGGAATTTGGGAAGAGCATGACAGGGAAAGCTTTGCCTCCATACCTTCCACCTCTCCATGCTGGGATGGGAATGGATGCTGGGAAGGGAATTTCCTGGCATCCTTCCAGCTGTGACTGCTGCCAGAATCTAGCCAGTGTTCCCTCTGGTGCTCCCACAGAACCCCAGCTGTGGGTATCCAAAGGCACTGGCCCAAACGTGGGATGTCACACGGGAGTTTTGCTTCTGCCACTTGCTGGAATGGGATGTTTTCTCCCCTAGGATCACATGGAGGTGTATGGAGAGCTTTCCAAGTGAAAAATAACCCTGTGAATTATCTGTACCCCAGACAGGAGCAAACTCGCCTCAAAACCTGCGGAATGACCTTGATTCTCCAGCTGATTTGAAATGGATGTTGTTTTTTGACAAAGCTGTGCCTCACTTTGATTTTTCTAGCAGCCAGCTGGTGCCTCAAGTGCATTTCTGAGGCGCCAGGATCTCCCAGGATTTAGGGGGTGCAGTGCAAAAAATGCTGAGCCAGTGCTCCATAGCCACTGGTATTTGTTGGATTATTTTAACTTTATTTTCCTAAGATTGCTTGAAAGAGGAAGATCTGTTCAGTGGCTTGAGAAGGAGACTTGTGAGACACCTGAGTAAAGAAAAAGAAAATGTATTTTTGTTGCTTGCCGTGTTGTGGGGAATTTGGGTCACTCAGTCCTCCCGAATCACTGCGTCTCTGAAGGTACCTGTAACCACTGAAGTTGACTTGTAAAAGGCTTTTACCACTTAGCCCTACAAATATTGAATGATGTCTGTTGTGGATTGCAGGAAATATAAAGGGGGAAAAATCTGTGGTGTTCAGTGATTTGTTTTACTACACTTCAAATTTTTTCTCATTACTTCATGAAATTCCTCTCTAATTCAATCTTTGTCTTTTGTCTTTGCTGCCTTGCAGGGTTGGTACAGTAGGCCTCACTAAACTTAGCTGCAACTAAGAATTTCTCCTACATCAACTGAGTTAAGGCTGATGCTCTTGTGGAATGTGGATTAAAAGTGCGTGCTAAGTTCCCAAATTTGAGAAGCGGAGAAAAGTAAATGTACCACTGCCACCAGCATCAGGACAGCAAACCAAGGGACAAAGAATTTGACCCGCTGTGTTGATTTTGGTTAAAACTGGTTCACGTGGTGCTTAAGAGACGTTGGCTGGGGGGCGAGAAGTGGACGTCAGCGAAGGCTTTTTGGTTACAAAATGAGGGCTGCTTTGGAGCCAGCAGACATTGCCATTGTGGCCCTGTACTTCATGCTTGTAATGTGCATAGGTTTCTTTGCCATGTGGAAAAACAATCGGAGCACCGTGAGTGGCTACTTTTTGGCAGGGCGTTCTATGACCTGGGTAGCGATCGGGGCCTCGTTGTTTGTGAGCAATATTGGAAGTGAACATTTCATTGGGCTCGCAGGATCTGGAGCGGCGAGCGGATTCGCCGTAGGCGCGTGGGAGTTCAACGCCTTAATGCTTTTGCAGCTTTTGGGATGGGTCTTCGTGCCAGTCTACATCCGGTCGGGAGTGTACACCATGCCCGAATACTTGTCCAAGCGGTTCGGAGGGCATAGGATTCAAATCTATTTTGCAGCGTTGTCTCTACTTCTTTATATCTTCACCAAACTCTCGGTTGACTTGTATTCAGGGGCGCTTTTTATCCAAGAGTCCCTAGGGTGGAACCTCTACGTGTCGGTGATCCTGCTGATCGGAATGACGGCGCTGCTGACTGTGACCGGAGGGCTGGTGGCCGTCATCTACACGGACACCCTCCAAGCGCTGCTTATGATCGTCGGGGCCCTCACGCTCATGATCATAAGCCTCACGGAGGTCGGTGGGTTTGAAGAAGTGAAAAGGAGGTACATGTTGGCGACGCCCAACATCACCTCCATCCTCCTCACCTACAACATCTCCAACACCAACTCCTGCAACGTCAGTCCGAAGCCCGACTCTCTCAAAATGCTGCGCGAGCCGACGGACGAAGACATTCCCTGGCCCGGATTTCTGATGGGACAGACCCCGGCCTCGGTGTGGTACTGGTGCGCTGACCAGGTCATCGTGCAGAGAGTTCTGGCCGCCAAAAACATCGCTCACGCCAAAGGCTCCACCCTCATGGCCGGCTTCTTGAAGCTGCTGCCCATGTTCATCATCGTGGTGCCGGGGATGATCTCCCGCATCCTGTTCGTGGACGACATCGCCTGCATCAACCCCGAGCACTGCTTCCAGGTGTGCGGGAGCAGGGCCGGCTGCTCCAACATCGCCTACCCGCGCCTGGTGATGAACCTGGTGCCCGTGGGGCTGCGCGGGCTCATGATGGCCGTCATGATCGCCGCCCTGATGAGCGACCTGGACTCCATCTTCAACAGCGCCAGCACCATCTTCACGCTCGACGTCTACAAACTCATCCGGAAGAGCGCGACCTCCCGGGAGCTGATGATCGTGGGCAGGGTCTTCGTGGCCTTCATGGTGGTGATCAGCATCGCCTGGGTGCCCATCATCGTGGAGATGCAGGGCGGGCAGATGTACCTGTACATCCAGGAGGTGGCGGATTACCTGACCCCGCCGGTGGCCGCCCTGTTCCTCATGGCCATCTTCTGGAAGCGTTGCAACGAGCAGGGGGCTTTCTACGGCGGCATGGCCGGGTTCGTCCTGGGCGCCGTCCGGCTGGTCCTGGCCTTCTTCTACCGCGCCCCCGAGTGCGACCAGCCGGACACCAGGCCCGGCTTCATCAAGAACATCCATTACATGTACGTGGCCACGGCCCTGTTCTGGATCACCGGGACCGTGACGGTGGTGGTGAGCCTGCTGACGCCGCCGCCCACCAAGGAGCAGGTGCGGACCACCACCTTCTGGGCCCTGTGGAAGCGCGGCGCGCCCGAGGGCGCCGGCAAGGCGGAGCTGTACCAGGCGCAGGAGAAGAGCATCCTCAAGTGCAACGAGAACGCCAACCACATCATTCCCAACGGGAAGTCGGAGGAGAACGTTAAAAGCGTGAAGCCGGAGGACATCAACCTCCTGGTGACGTGCAGGGACGACAGCAACCCGGTGATCTCGGTGAGCCACTCCGAGGTGGAGACGCCCGTGGATTGTTATTCCAACGGACAGGCGGCCCTGATGGGGGAGAAAAAGCACGAGGAGGAGGAGGGGACTGACGATAAGGCAAGACAGTTGAAATTCATAGATTGGTTCTGTGGCTTTAAAAGTAAAAACGTAAACAAGAGAGTGGTTCGGGAGGTCGAGGAAGAGACTGTTTGTTTACAAATGCTGGAAGAGACTCCAAAAGTTAAACTATTACTAAATACTGGACTGGTCTGTGTCTGTTCGCTTGGAATCTTCATGTTTGTCTACTTCTCTTTGTGAGTGAATAGTGAACTTTTAAGGGTATGGCTTAAACATACAGAAGTTGATACAGGTCTCTGGAGATTTTTGGTTTTTCTTTTCTTTTCAAACAACATAACCACAACCCAGGCATTGTTTACGCTATAATTGTAAGATCAACTCAGCTTTAGCCTATTTCGAGACCATTTAAGATGTGTTGTCCTCCCTCTGCTGAAAGCAGAACCTGTCCTGTGGTGGCTTTTTCTTTTTTCCCTTTTGTGTTGTTGGTTTGGTTTGGTTTTTTTTTGTTTCCATTTGCAGCACTAACCTTTTGTTTTTCTGTGTATAAATATACCAAAGGCAGGCAGGTGGCTGTGTTTGAAGTCAGGCGGTTACAGCTCAGTCAGCATTAAGTGAAGATAACAGGTAATCAGTGACCAGTGTGTAAAAGCTGAGTGATTAAAGCTGTGTCAAAAGATTTTTAAATGCAGAGCTGTGATGCACATTTATAAAATAACTGTATTACCTTGGCCAACTTAGCACTTTTTAATTGCACTCACTGCTTTTTTTTCTTTTTTTTCCTTTTTTTTTTTTTCTTTTCAGTTTCTCATTTTTCTTCTGGCAACAACAGGAAGCTGTTTTGTCTCATTTTATAGCACTTAAAACGTGATAGCTCTTAGCAGCTTTCTGCCTTTTTTTTTTATTCTTTGTAAGGAAATTTTTGTCTTTTGATTTTTTATTCACTGTAAATTCCATTACTGAAAAGTTTCTGTATTAAAAAAAAAAGGAGAGAAAAAAACCTAAAACGAAAATAAGCCTGGAGATGACATACTGTCAATGGAGGAGAAGGAAAAAGAAATATTCTTTCTGTGGGGTTTGTAGCATATTGAAATTTGAAGAATCCCAGAATTTCTAGTGTGGGTTTGGGATGTCCTTGGGCAGCTGTTTCAGGGCTCTGCCACTTCCATAGAAAGAAAATTTTCCTCAGGTTTAGGTGGAATTCCTTGACTTTCAGTAAATGGCCAGAAAGATTCATTCAGCCTCTCCTGCCTCTGAACCTTTAGGACACTGTTAAGATTAGCTTCTTTTTAGGGAAAAATCTGTTTATAGGTTCTACCACATGGCAGGAAGAGAAACACGAGGCTTTGCATGTCTCGAAAATCTGGTTTTCACCCTGCAGAGGGATTTTCCTCTGCTGTGTCTGGGAGGAATCTTGCTGCAGGGGGAGAACAACTGGGAAGGCAAGGAAGGGGAAATGGGGGAGAGAGGTGAAAGTGCTCCTTGTTTTCCAGAGCCCTTTTGCCCCACGTCTTCTCCCACTTCCCCTTTCACCCTGTCAAACTTCTCATTTTTTTTGAGGAATCCCTGAGCTTGGCAATGCCTTCCCTGGTCATTGAGTTCCAGCTGTGGCCAATCCCCACCTTGTCACCCAGCCCAGAGCGTCACATTCCTTGGACATCTGCAGGGCTGGGCATTCCACCACCTCCCTGGGCAGCCCCTTCCCATGAGTGGCCTTTGTGTGAAGAAATTCCTCCTCAGAACAATCCTGAGGGATTTGGTGCCAGGAGGCAGGGAGCACGTGCTGCCACAATCTGTGCCGGCAATTGAGGTCTGTCCCGTCCTCGGGATTTTTCCAAAAACCTGAATTCCTCCCAGGCAGTCACAGCTATTTGTAGGTCTCCAGATCCCAGAGATCTTTCCTCCCGAAAGATGGATGCCCAGGCAGAGATGAGCAGTTCCCAGGTGTGTGGAGGGTGTGTGTGCAGCAGGTTGGTGCTCTCATCCTTCCCCACCCCAGCCAAGCTGGGTCCTGGTTTTGGGAGCAGAGCCCACCAGTATCAAACTCCTTCCCTCTCCAGGACAGAGTGGTCATATCCAGGCTTTCCATGGAAATAATTCCTCCAGTTGTCTTTGCTCCTGAGCTCATTCAGGAGAGCACAGATTGGCTGGGCCAAAATTGGGCTGAGGGACCATTGTGAGTGTGTTCACCAAAACCAGTTCAGGGGTCCAGCATCATTTCCTTGGCACACAAACAACTAATTCCTGTGGGGGAAACCATTTTGCAGAGGTGAAATTTGGGTCGATCCTGCCTTTGACTGCTGGAGAAGCTTTGCTTTTCCAGTGGCTTTTAGTAGATAATTTACAACACTTTTCAGATAAAAGGATTCATTTCTATTTTTGGGGTGGTTTTGCTTGTTTTGGTGGTGTGTTAATATCACTTGAATCTCATTCATTCCAAGACTTTGACCAGAGGCTGAGCTGCCCCACTTTTCTCCACTTGGTTTAGGTGTTGCTGCTGGGAAGTAGAACTACTCCAAAGTGGAAACCTTGAAGTGTTGTTGCAATATTTGTAGAGAGGAGTCACCATACCTGGTGTTCGTGTTGCTACCAATGGGACAAGACACATTTTCTCGTGATTTGTGTGGCCACAGCTTGGTTTGGGAAAACATTTTACATCCTATTTAAGGCTGAAATCCTGGTGGTGTGAAATTAATGGCACCTCAAGCTGCTTCATCAGCGGGCTGAGCTGTGAAGGATGGTTTGATGTAAAACGTAGGGAATTGTTTCCAGACAGGATAAAACAACTTAGGGCAACGCAGCGGGATGAAAAAATAACAACTTGTAGAGGGCAAAGATAATTCTCAGTCCAACAACATCCTCTTGAGAAGGGCTGGGATGTGGCGCGGGGAAGGAGATCCGTGTCCCTTCGGAACTCGGCGCGGCTTGGGAGCGGCGGCCGGCGCTGGGATTTTCCAGGCCGCTCCTCCTCGCCCTCAGCGTCCAGCGCTTTTGCCACCGCCTGGGAAGCCAGGTTAGCTCAGGGACCCTTTGGCTCGGCTCCCTCGCCCCCCTGTGCTGTTCCCCAGGGTGCCTTAGGTGGGCGGGCAGCGCTTCCATCGGCTTCTCCCCGCTCCCTCCACCCCCCCGCCCTTCCCCGAGTCATTTGCTCCTCAAAGAGGGCACTTGGAAGAGTTAAAACAGGCGGAATTCCAGTGTCCTGCTGGGTCGGATCCCTGGGGAAATCATCCTTGGCAGTGGAAGGGAGTCAAGTCCTTCAGGAACGCACCGAGGTGCTCCATCTGCCCCTTCATGTATTCTCCCTTTTGCTACACTAACGAGCTGCCACGTTAATCACACTGCTAATTGGCAGGCAGGATCATCATGAATTACTAATCTGCCTCCCCGCCCCATCTTTGGACCTGGTATTGTGAAGCTTTGGAGCAGGTTCTTTTTCTCCAGTGCTTTTTCTCTTCAGGTGTTTCCCAGACGTTTTGCGTGCTCCTCTCCAGCCTCGTCGTGTCCTAGAGGTCCTGGAAGTTGCTGATATTCTTTGCTGCATAAAACCACTTAATAAAAAGCCTTTATTATTAAATAAAAGATATTTCTAAGGTTCCAGGCAAGCTGCCTGCTGGCGAGAAAGGACCTTGTGTAGGAGAAGGGATTTTTTTTATAGCGTAAACAAGCCTTTGCTGAGGGGGGAAGTTGAAGAATTTGGGGTCAAACACCCATTTTTTTTTGGTGCAGCAGAACCACAGAGTGTTTCCCACGATGGACAGTCAGTTCCAAGAATTTTGTTGCCTGGCCTCCTTCCCCTGCGTGGGGCTGGTTGTGCTTCTGTCTTGCAGCAATGGGTTTATTTATTATTGCCTTGAGCTTAGGATGACAAGTCTTGGAAAACTGAGTTTGGAATGACAGCTTTTTTTTTCTTCTTGTTATTTCCCTTAACTTATTTTTTTGCAGGTAAGATATTTGAATTTTGCTCCTGGAAATGGTAGAAGCCTTTTGTTATAAAAAAAAAAGAAAAAAAATAATAAAAAAGAAGAAGGCTTCTTGAGAGTTTAATAGTACGTTTTGGGAGACTGTTTTTATTTAAGGTTTTTTTTTTAAATGGCTGAATTTGATGCTATTCTCTGCCAAAGTTTAGAGATTTTTTTGTTTTTTTTTTTTTTTTTAATAATTATTCCTGATTAGCTTTTAGGGAAAGGAAACAGTGTGAGATTGTAAGAAATTAAAATGGCCTTCAGTATATTCCTTATATTGTGTAATTTTTTTTTTTTAATTTCTCCACTTGTGTGTTCCCTGATCCCAGAAGGGCCAGGATGAGACTTCTGATGAGAGTCATGAGCCCTGTAACCGAGGAGAGAAAAGGATTTATTTCCACATGGTTACAGTGGAGGGGGCAGAGCCACCCAGGGAGCTCTGCCAGCACTTGAAAGATGCTTACAACTTTAAAACAGCTTTATTTTTTTTATATATCTATTTTTTTAAATCCTGAGATAGAGGAGGTGTTGGGAATTGCTCCCTTTCAGAGAACAGGAGACGTGGAAGAAGCTGGAGTTGCCAAGCTCCAGCTTTCTCAAGGAAATCTTTGGATTTAGCATGTACAGAGAAGCAAAATTACTCATCTGTTAATTTGGTATTCTGTATGTTCTGTGCCCTTAAATGTAATTGTTTTGAAAATAAAACTAACCTTGTTATGTGATGTTAAAAGCAGACTTCTGTGCAATGTTTTAATTTTTATTTTTTGGTTTTTTAAAGAAAATGTTTGTATATAATTAAATGGTTTAATGTGCTTTAATTGGCCTAAGGTAAAGAGTAGTCCTAGAATGTAAAACATATATAATTAGAATTTCTGATTTCACTGTGAGATATCTCTGAACTCTTGGTTTTTTTTTGTTTGGTTGGTTTTTTGTTTGTTTTCTTTTCCAAAGTGGTTTTGTTTCGTTTACAAAACACTTTTTCTTTGATTTCTTTCCTGGTGTTGGTTTTTTCAAGGCATTTGCTTCACTTCTGTTCCAATCTTGAACTCATGGTATAGTGACATCTGGTGACACTTGGCATTCTCAGTTCCACTGTGTAAAGTCAGACACTTTGAGCAAAACTGGCGGTGAAATGACAATTGTGTGTCTAGGAATTCACGCTTTTAAAATGAGGTGGTTATAAAAATAGTTGCTGTGCAAAATGTTAGTAGTCTTCTTCAAGAAGAAAGCAAAATTTTCTAATCTCACTCGAGCAGTCTCTTCATTCATCATCTTCTTTTTTAAAGCACAGTGTCAAAGTGATGCTGCTTTACCTTGTATCTCTGAGAAAAGAAAAAAAATGTTTTTTTAGATATCTGTGAAGTATTTTTGGGTTTTGTTGCTGTTGTATTTTTCTGCAGATTTTATATAAAATACCAGTTAATGAACTGCCTTTTTTCTGTTGGTTTTTTTTTAAACTCTCTAAAATACATTTCAGACCAAAACCAAATGATATCATATAGCATTTGAAACCTGCCTTTTTCCTTGTCCCTTGGTTGTTTTTTTGGAAATAAGCCAAATGGGCATGTAGATAAGATCACTATAATGGATCCAGGTCTCTTTTGGTAAAGTGTTATTTAAAGGTCTGTTAAGATCTTATAAGACAATATACTGCAAAAAAAAAAAAAAGCCTTTACTGTAGTAGGAATATAGATTTAGAAGTGTTAATGAGATTAATACAGCTTAATTATATTGTAAGTTGCTACTGTCCTTAATGACAAGCTTTTTGTCATAGAAACGATGTATGATAAATTAATTTTGGTCTAGTGTATAGAATTATCATATTGCTATCAATCTTTGAAGTAAATCTGATGCAAAATTTTCATAGTTAGCACTGCTGGCCCTGTGTATACTGTTCTTTGTATACTGTATGCATATTATTTTGCCTCCTGCATTAGTCTTCAAACTAAAACTCTTATTAGAGAGTATTTGGATAATTTCAGACTGTGTTTCTTGCAGTTTACATTCCTTTACCATGGCATTTTTGTCCTGTCTCAAAGTATTGTATGGAAATGTTTCAAACTTCTGTACAAAGTTTCAATAAAAATAGAGGAAAAAACTGAAAAAAAAACCAAAACAAAATCCACCCCCAAAGCGACCAAGCCACCAGAACACAGATTTGTGGAGCTGTTTTGGAGTATTTTACTTTCAGTAAGCCCTGCGTTCCCTGTAGGTAAAGATGAATCCCTCTTTTCCTGGTCATTCCAAAGGCAAAGCCAAAGTGGGTTCTGTGAAACTGCAAGGAGAACTTTGGGATCCCAAATCCTGAGTTTGGCCCCTGGTTTTGGGAGGTGGGGCTGGGGTGGACTGGGTTGGGTTCAGGGCACAAAACAGGAGTGAACCCCCTCTTTAAGCCAAGGAATCTGCTTGGATATTGTGAAAAATTCCTTTTTGTTTTGTTTTGTTTTGTTTTTTGTTTTATCTTGAAATGTCCTGTTCAGCTGCTGCTTAAGCAGTTCTTGAGTGGGACCAGCACCTTCTTATTGATTCTGGATTTAAAACATCAGCACATTCTGTGAGCAGAGCCCTGAATCTCCCACTTCCTTCTCTTCATCCCTGTCTCCCCCATAAGGACATGATGAACTTGGGAATCGTGGTGGGAATCATGAATTCCTTATCCAGTGTTGGTGGTTCAGCAAGGGGAGGGGCAGGCCTGGTGTTAAATTAGGGATTCACGTTCCTTTGGAGATGGGATCTTGGCAAAAACTGTGGCAAGGCTCTTAAACCCAGAATTTCTGCTGCAGAGAAAATGGATTAAGCCAAATTTTTCATCTATTCTCTTCTTTTGCTGCTGTGTTGTAAAAGAAAAACGGACATTTTGCTGTTGTTTGTTTCAAGGGGCGGAGAAGAAACATTTTTTGAGAGGCAACTTTGGATTTGGGATGAAAACCGAACATTTTCCTGCCTTGCAAACGTGGCTTGGATCTGTGATTTCCAGGAGGGAGCGTTTCCATGAGTTTACTATTAATTAACCGGTTCGTAATCAGTTTATTAGGTGTTTACTCAGTGAGCAGCTTTCCAGGTCAGTGATCCTCAGAGAGGTTCAGGCAGCCTCTCTGTCACCAGCTGGTTCTGTTTGCCTTGGCCAAGCCTCACTCCCCAATTTCCTGCTGCTCCTGGGGATTTCGGGTTCCTTTGGGTGCAGGCACCGGCCCAGGTGGGTTCTGGGCAGGATTTCTGTGGAAAGTCCCACAGAAATGGTGGCACTGAGGCCTTTTTCCTGAATTTCCCCCACTAGGATGGGGCTGCCACAGTTTTCCCTGTGGATGTTCTGGTGCTGGGGAAGGGAAGGAGCCAGGAGGTTTCACCTCTGCATCTTCTCCCGTCACTTTAATCAGGGTGTACTCAGGGATTTGGGTGTTTTGGGCTTTGTTTTTGAGGTGTTGGTGGAGTGATAGAAGATAATTCAGTTTCTGATGTTTATAACCCTTTGTCAGCAGTGATTTTAAATATTTTCCTGACCCCTGTTTGTGAGGTTTGGTGTATCTCAGGATTTTTCAGGCAGAATTTGAGCAAGGAATTGGTAAGATTCCCTCTTCACCTGCTGAAAACCTTGTGACTTCCACCTTAAACCTTCTTCTGCCCCACAGCCAAGGATGCTTGTGTTCTGTGAAAGGGGGAGGACTTAAAAATTATGGTTGTGGTCCTCAAAACGTGCCATGGAAGGTTTTTTACTCCCCGTGTTCAGCTTTGTCTTTGTCCTGACTCCTTGGGCAGCAGTGAGGATGTGCAGGATGGGCCTGAGAGCTGCATGTCCAGGTCTGATCCATGAAAATTCCTCTCATGGAAGGGAGAGATGCCTTAGACCAGTCTGGGTGGGGCAAGAGGCCACTGGCACCTGGGCTGGGTGAGGAATTGTGAGTCCAGCAGGAGCAGGGCAGGGATTGTCCCTCTGTGCTCCAGGGCTGTGTCCAGTTGTGGCTCCTGCAGGAGAGCCCTGGAGGGGCTGGAGCGTGTCCAGGGCAGNTAAGGTGGGCCCAGCTGGGACTCCATGACCTTAGAAATCTTTTCCAGTCTCAGGGATCCTGGGATTCTCTACGTCTGGGCAGTTGGCTGATTTGCCACTCCACTTTCCAGAGCTGGGACAGGGACCCCAAGTGACCATGGGGATGTACCAGCCCCTGTGGTGTCAGGGATGTTCCCTCCATGCCTTTTTTTTTTGTTTGGATTTCATTATTTTTCCTTTCCACAACTTGGAGTTCCTGGAGGGTTCTGTCTCAGCAAGTTTCTGATAAGGAGAATTTTGCAGTGGTACACTGAAGCCCTTATTAAAATGTGTTGTGGTTGGAAGAAGAGTTCCTGGGGTTTTGAGGAAGAGGTTTAATTAATTCTGAGGTTTAAGTGATTCTGAATTGATTCTGCCTGCAAGGCTGAGGACTTCCCCATCCCTGGAAATGTCCAAGGCCAGGTTGGCCAGGGCTTGGAGACACGTGGGACAGTGGAAGATGTCCCTGTCCATGGCACGGGTGGCACTGGATGATCCCTAAAATCCCTTGCAACTCAAACCCTTCTGTGACATTGTGGCCAGTTATAAGTTTTAACTGTTTCTAGTAATAAACCATGGAAATGCCCCTAAATCATGGGGGATTTTGTTGCTGTTTATTTCAGATTTAAAAGACACCTTTTTGGGCTTCTTTTTAGAAATCCACAAGTCTTTCTGCTCTCTAAAATGAATTAAATTCGGTGTTGGGATTGATATTTTAACTTAGCTGTGAGTTGCTATTTGCTATTTACAGAGTACGTTAATTCCTTAGATTTTAGTTTAATTTCTTCTATAATTTCCTTGGCTCTTAAAAGTTGAGTTAAAATTTTATAAGATTCATCATTTAATTTAGATTCTTTGAAGAAGAAAGGTGGATTTGGGAACAGAAGGGTTCAGGCATCACCTTGAGTTTAAAAGTTGCTGCTTCCTCTGCATCCAGGTCCGTGGGCTTCGTGTTCACATCTGGTTCTTTGGCTTACACACCACTCAAATGCTAATTCAAATCTGGTTTGAGGATTTTAATCTAGAATTAATTTTGATCACTTTCCCCCCAGGTTATTTTTGGTGACGTGCCTGATGTAACTTTCTCTTTGCCATTTCTGGAATATTCTCTCCTTCTTTGGTGTTCACTCAGTGTGGGATGGGAACATGGGAAGGTTGTCACGGTCAGGAGCACCTGGGGTTTCCCATTTGTCCCTTACTCTGTCTTGGGAAAATGGTTCTGTTGTAGTTACAGAAACCTCTGTCCCTGCATCCAGCTGTCCCTAAATTGATCCAGGTGTGGGGCTCCAAGAGAAGAAAGTGTGGAAATGTTGGAATGAGTCCAGAGGAGGCCATGGAGCTGCTGGAGCCAGGCTGGGAGAGCTGGGGGTGCTCACCTGGAGAGGAGAAGCTCCAGGGAGAGCTCAGAGCCCCTGGCAGGGCCTGAAGGGGCTCCAGGAGAGCTGCAGAGGGACTGGGGACAAGGGCTGCAGGGACAGGACACAGGGAATGGCTCCCAGTGCCAGAGGGCAGGGCTGGGTGGGATCTGGGGCAGGAATTGTTCCCTGGCAGGGTGGGGAGAGGCTGGGGTGGAAAAAGGGTGAGGCAAAGGGGGGTCAGGCTGGCTGGGAGCAGCAGGAGGAGGGAACAGCAGTGGGAGGTGGGAATGAACCTAAGGGGAACAGAATTTATTGGGAAATTGTTAATTCCTTCAGCAGGTGACAGCAGCTCAGCCCATGGGTTTGGGCCTGGAGGGACAGGACACAGGGAATGGTTTTAAACTGCCAGAGGAGAGGAATAAATGGAAATTTGGGCAGGGAGGGTGGGCAGGCCCTGGAAGAGAATTCCCAGATTTGCTGTGGCTGCCCCTGGATCCCTGGCAGTGCCCAAGGCCAGGTTGGACACTTGGAGCAGCCTGGGACAGTGGGAGGTGTCCCTGCCATGGCAGGGGTGGCACTGGGTGGGATTTGAGGTCCCTCCCCACCCCTGAACTTCCAGGCAGGTGTTCAGAGTCCTCCCATTTTTCCACTGCTCAATTTCCAGCCAGCCTGGCCCAGCACAGCCCGTTTTCCCCAGGGGTTCAGCACAGCTCCCACACCTTCTGTTCCCTTGGAATGCTGCATTTATCTGGATTCTGACTTTTCCTGACTGCCCTGAGTGGCTGTACCCCACCTGGGGCTGCTCCTCTGGGTTGTTGATGCTTTTACGGTAATTGCAGAGTTTTTAATCATTTTCACTAATAATTTTTAATGTTTTATTAAGTAATAAGTAGCAGCAAGGAAATAGTTTCTCCCATTAGTTTTGCTGCTTGGAATTGCAGCTTTCTTCTAAACATGGGTTTTGCCTTCTTTGATTTCCACCTCAGTAAATAATCCCAGACCAACCTTTTGTAACTGCGGAGCAACCAAAAAAAGACATAATTTTATCCTGCTGTTACTACACTGAAGGGATAATCAAGTAATTGGGATGGAGTTATTCCTGTTTATAATTTGGGATGTGCCCACTGACTTTAAATGCTTCCTGTTGGACTGAGCAAGTGGCCAGAAGAACTTGAGAACTGTCCTAGCCTTAAAACTACTGAGGATTTGGTGTTTGCTTCCTTTTCTCTCTCCAAAGACTCTTCTTGAAGGAGGTTTTGGTGGTTGACAAAGTTTTTTTTCGTAGCCAGTGCTGGCTTTTCTATCCCTTGGACTTTTCTTGGGGAAATGAGATGGAAAAAGGAGCAGTGGAGCTGAGTCCTTTCACACAGCTCTGGTTCCAGGTGGGTGGCTCCTCATTTTTTAGGAGCCATCAGCATTCCAAAAGCTTTATTTGCAGCTTGGTTTGTCTCCAAGCTGTTCTTTGAGCCTCATGGCTGATGATCATGCCTGAAGCCACTTTGCCACCAGAGAATCCCCATTTTTTCCCAGTTCCTCTCTCTTTTTGCCCTTCCTGCTTGCCATGTGAGTCCTGTGGGACAGATAGAACCCATGGGAGCATTTTTATTCCCTCTGGCACGCAACATCCCTTCAGGATGAGGTGGTTGGTGCTGCTTTGATGGTTCTTCTGGGGCATTTGTGGCTTTAATCCTGGGGGAATGGATGGGGCACCCCCAGCTGTGCATGGAACACCTTCCTGCTCCTGGGTGGGATTGTGCTGAGCTGAGACATCAGTGAGGAGAGAGGAAAAGGCCAGAATCACAGAACTGCTGAGGTTGGAGAAGGCCTTTAAGATGATCCAGTCCAATAATGGACCAGCACCATCAGTGTGCTGACCTTGGAACCACATCCTCAGGGGCCACAACCCCACATTTCTGGGACACCTCCAGGGATGGGC
>VYXD01015957.1:0-26403 GCA_013397195.1 Hylia prasina
TCAGAGTTCCAGGGCACACGAGCCCTGGCAGATTTTCTCAGGACCGGACCCGGCTGTGAGAGCGAACTCCTCCCGCAGCAAGCAGCAGCCTCTCCGTCCTCTCTCNCAGCAAGCAGCAGCCTCTCCGTCCTCTCTCTGATGCCCCGAGCAAGAACCAAAAGCTGCCCCCAGCACGGTCCTTTATCTGCCCCAGAACTCCCTTTGGCCACCTCTTTATTCTAGTCAAACACCCATAAGCACCCAGTACTTAGACTCTTATCAATTTTATGGGGGAAAACTCTCTAAGTAAAAAGGAACAAACCTAACCCCCCAACATCTTCTCATAAAGAAAATGAAGGAATGCAAAGCTTATGATCCTACTCATAAATAGTGCTGGCTAGATCATCTTGCTGAATAATGGCTTTAAAAAAAACACCCCAAACTAAATGCCATCTCTCAGTTGTCTCCTTTTAAAGAGGAACTAATACTAACTTCTCTTTTTTTTTTTTTTTTTTTTTTTTTTTTTTTTTTCCCCCACCTCAGAAAGCAAAAAATCCTGCTCCTGGTAACCCTGTTAAATCACACTTACTTTAGACACTTTATGCAACGTTGTCACATTAAAAGGAATGAATATAACAGTAAAAAATTGCATTACTCCTTTTAGAAGAAGGAAAGGAGAAACTTACCCTTGTAAGTGCCCGGTAGAAAGCAGAAACAGTGACTTTGTGAAGCTACTTCAGATGCTTTTTCATTTGTAGGCTCCACCTTCCCATTATGAGAAGAAACAGCAGAAACGAAACTAATTCTCACAGGAGAAATATTTGTCTTCTGTGAAAATGACCAGGCTGTTTCATACTTGAGTTGCCACAAGTGGGCACCCCTTGCTTACCTTGAGCCTGGCTCAGTTAAGGGCACGGATATCTCAACGCATGAACTGTGTCCACAGTGAATGGGGGACCACACAGCCAGAAGTTCAGAGAGCCAGAGAATCCTAGAATGGTTTGGGTTGGAAGGACACAAAGATGATCTTGTTCCACCTCTCTGCCATGGGCAGGGACACTTTCCACTGTCCCAGGCTGCTCCAAGCCCCAGTGTCCAACCTGGCTTTGGGCACTGCCAGGGATCCAGGGGCAGCCACAGCTGCTCTGGGCACCCTGTGCCAGGGCCTGCCCACCCTCACAGGGAAGAATTTCTTCCTAAAATCTAATCTAAATGTACTTTCTTTCAATTTAAAGCCTTGTCCCTACCTGCCCTTGTGTCCCTGTCTTCTCACTGAAACCGCTCAGAAGAGCAGCTACACCTCTGTACTGATATTCAGCAGATGATATCCAGGTGAAGCTAAGCTTAATTATTGCTGAACTTTTAGTGAATTGTGAAATATTAATTAACCAATCACTGTGTAGCCTTAGGATATTTAGCACTAATGCAACAAATGCATTTATCAAAGGCAATTCTGAATCTGTTACAGCTGTCACCTCAAACCACAATTCTTGACTTGATAAAACTGTCTCCATGAAAGTCCTTGGAGGGGCTCTGTCAGGGAAATGTGAAATTCGTACTGTTAAAGTGACAGTATGAAGTTTGTGATAGCTCTGTAAACAACAATGCAATGTGTTGGGCTTTTCCTTTCATTTCCCTGTATGTTTAGTGGACAGCAGAAATGAAACTCCTCACAACACAGCTGAGCTCCTCCTTCCTTGGCTGTACTGTATTATAGGATGACAGGGACAAAGGGCAGAGGTATTTGGAAATAATTCAGCAACAGCTTGCCTTTCCTCCCCCACAAAAAGGCATCTCAGTGAGCCAGTTCACTCACACCTGGGCCAGAAGCTGCTGGTTCAAGCTGCTGTGCTCCCACTGGTGTTGCCTGCTGGGGATGCTGGCCCTGTGCTATCCAGGGGACCCTTTCAGCCTCCTCATCCCTCCATGCAAAAAGCAAATGGGTGAGGCCCCCCTGCACAGGAGAAGGAGAATTTTTTCCACCTCCCAGTGAAACTTTCCATCCCAGCAAACCATGCCACCACTCACCTGGGGCTGTGCCTTGGCTGCCAGGGGCTGCAGGGTATGGCTGAGGTTGTTGGATGTGGGTGACAAGAGAGCAAAAGTGACACAAAGTGTGATTTGTCTCTGTTATGCACAGCTTCAGGACAGTTCCAAGTTGTTTGCCATGGCCTTGTGGTATTTTCTCAACATCACTACATCAGGATGCTTCCTCTTCTGCTGTCTCTGCTCTCCTGCTCTCAGTTTTTTTTGTGTTTTGTGTTTTTTCCTTTGTTGTTTATAGGCTCTAATCTGTTAAGCAACATCAGCATACTCTGTTCAGTCAGGGGCTTTGCAAGCTGGATGCAGGATCCCCCCTTGCTTCTCACTCCCTCTGGTTGTGCCCATTGCCACCACTGTTCTCAATTCCTGGCTGTTCTGGTGGGTTTCAAACTGCCTTACTCAGGTCCATGGGTCTGACTGCACAGCAGCCACACTTCTCTGGACCCAGCCCTTTTTCCTCATTCCTCACCTGGCAGTGACTCAGGGACTTGTTCCCAAGCTCTGGCTGTGGGTGGCAGACTGTGACACAGGGGCTGGGCACGGGTTGCAGCAAGACACCACAGCTCTAAGCTCTCCTGGCCTCTTTCACCATCCCTATGCTTGCACTTAATCATACAGGAGATCAATCTGAAGGAGATTCTCAGTCATACTCTTGTCCCAAAATGTCTTTTTTCGCCCCGTGTGCAAGAGGCTTATCCTCACACAGAGTTGAGGTATTTGGTTTATTTACAGTTCTGCACAGAAGGAGGTGATGGGAGGCAAATCCACAAAGCCAGCACAGCGACTATCAAAACTTGTCACTATTTATACACAAAGGCATTCATTCAAAGTCACAGAGTTCTCTTATTAACTTGTATTTTATCTTCTATTGATTAAATGATTCTCTAATTTTTTTTGCTAATTAGTCCTCATGCTCTGTCTTTCTCCTCTTTTGAGTCAGTGAGTTTTTTGGGTTGGTGGGTGGTGAGTCAATGGTTGTGATCTCCCCTTGCCAAAATTACCCATTCCTGATTTGATGAGCTGGGCTTGCTTTGTTCCTTGCTATCTGGCCTTATCTTAGTAAGTTATGCCTGGCTGCAGTTGATACATTATCTCAAGTTTCTTCTATTCTTTTTTTTTTTTTTCCTACAGCTCCTGCAATTACGGAGACACATTAAACATAATTTATCTTTTAGGGGAGTTGTTCATCATTTCCTCCGGTTGAGGCTATGAAGCCACAACAGGACTCAAAAGCCTCATTTTTTTAAGAACATCACATGGTTTCCCAAAATTAATCACAGGGATGACTGGCAAGTCAATTGCTTTATGATTTTTTCAGATGCAAATATTCAGTACTGCAATTAAGACAAAGCATAATAGGGTTAGCAATGAGAGAAAAACAATAGGATGAAGTAGCTTAGTGAAAATCCATGTAAGCTGTTGTGACCATCTGAAAAGAGTGTCCCACCACTACACCTTTCTTCCTGTTGTTGGATTTCCCCACCTGACTGCTGAGAGTCTGGCTCTGCTCATCCTCTAGAATGCAAAAGAAAGCATCTTTTAAACCCAAAGGAGTCAAAGAATTATTTGCCCATGATTATTTGTTTGATTGCTCTTAAATCCTGTACCAGCCTATACTGCTGAGAACGAGGCTTCTTTGCTGGTCAGGATTCTCAGGTTCCTCTGAGCTCTGGTTCATTATTAAACAGATTCAAGCCTTCCATGCCTTTTCTTGTGAGATACAGAGAGGTTTCTGAAAAAGGTATTCAAGCATTTAACATGCAGAGCACGTCTTGTCCTAACAATTGAAGGGGACATCCCGGCGTACAGAAACTCGTGAGTTAGTTTAGTGTCTCCAGCTGTGCATTCCATGGGTTGCAAGAATGGCTCTGAAGCTCATTTTCCCATTACCCCAACAACCACAATTGTAACTTTACTTAGCAGACCTTTGCAGTGAGTTATTACTGAATGTCTGGCTCTGCTATCCACTAGAAATGCCTGGTTTCAGTTGATGTATTATCTTAAATTTCTGTCTTCTATTCTTTGTTTTCTATAGCTGCTGCAATTACTGAGACATGCTAAACATAATTGATCTATTTGGGAGCTGCACATCAATACTAGTGATTAGCTTATGAATTTTCAGCAGTGCCTTTGTTACGTGATCAGTTCAGTTTTGTTTAATGACAGGACTATGTTGCAAAAAAGGGAGGAACTCTGAGCAGCACTACTTGCTGTGAACAGTGAAATCTGGGTGCTTTCTCCACATTAAGAGTTTGGTTCTCCTATTTCCTCCAGAAACAGCGAAATAAAAACTTGACCCCCATAGTGGGAAATGTTTTTGTGTAAAGCATTGAAAACAGTTTTCATGTTTATATAACGATTTATAACAGCTTGTTTCACTGGAATATTGTTTCACAGATTAACACAAGAGAGATGTTTAAAATAGACTAAGCAGAATTTCATTCAAATCTGAGAGTGCAGAGTACATTGTGAAATAATTTTAATGACCAGAAAAATGGGGCATGATGCAAAAGATAAATGACCAAGCATTTGTCAAAGTAATTTCATTATAATTTAAAAAGAAATCAAAATGCAGTGTAAATGCACTAGTTGGCAGGCTCATTCTGTGACATAAACCACCAGGAAAAATCCTTAATCATAAAATTATTCAGATATTATACTTGATGTTGTCTAGTCAAACCTTATAAATCAAAGTGGTTCAGACCATGTTGCCTTGGGCTTTATCCCAGTGAGTCTTGAAAACCCTCAGGTATGGAGATTCCACAGAATGAAATTCATTCAAATGATTGACTAATGACTTTTTTTTCCCTTCTTCACATCTGGTTGGACGTACCCCCCATGTTTCAGCTCCCAGCGTCTCTTATTCCCCCACTGTGCATCTCTGCACAGAGCCCAGTGCCACCCCCTCAGCCAGAGGTGCTGGGGGGCTGCTACAGCCCCACCCCCAGATCCACACCCTCCCCAGTGTCCTGGCTGTGGCTGGGACAGGGTTAAATTTCTTGGTAGCTGGTGCAGAGCTGTGTTTTGGAGAATAGTGTTGATACTACACAGGTGTTTCGCTGTTGCTAACTCCTGTTTACCCTCGGTCAAGGACACTTCAGTTTCCCGTGCTCTGCCAGTCAGGAGAAGCACAAAAATGCAGGAGGGAGCAGAGCTGGAATGGCCAAAGGGATATTCCATGCTGTGGAATGCCATGCTCAGGGTTTAAATGGATAGAGTTAGCCAGAGGGGTCCTATTGCTGACTGGGGACGGGCTTGGCATCAGTCAAGGGGTGATGAGCAACTGTACTGTGCATCACTTGGGCTTTATTTTTAAAATTTTCAATTAGTAATTATTATGATAATATTTTACTTGTTCCAATTATTCAACTGTCCTGATCCCAACCCAGATTTTTTTTGCGATTCTTCTCCCAGTCCCACTGTGGGGGTGACAGATGAGTGAGTTACTGCCTGGAGGAGCTTTGCAGTTCCAGTGCAAAGCTGCTTCAGCACAAGTTAGTGGAGACAAAAACCAGCATGTCCCATGTGGTGGGAAGGAGTGAGTGGTGTTTGAGAGGCTTTAAAATAAACAGAGGAATGGAAAGGTCAGAGAGAAAATATAACTGGGGGAGGGTGCATGAAAGGGTCTGAAAAACACAACACCAGTGGGTAGAACGCTCTCCATGGTTCAGAGCAGTGAGGGACACACAAACCAGAGCCATTCTCTTTAGTTCCCAAGCCTTGTTGTTCTCTGGTAAGGGATGAGCTATAGGGAATTGCCTGATTGTCTGTGTACAAACACTTCACCTCTTTCTGCAAATCTCTCAGGTGTATTTTTCTGCTGTTTGACTTGGCTGAAGTTTGGGTCACAGTGTTTGACATGCAGGTTTCATCCTTACAATGAGAGGGGCAGTCCTGAAGAGTGTGAAGAGTGGGATGAAAGCAGTCCTCGTTCATGTGAGTAGCCATCTGCATGGCTTCCTGTCAGTCATGGAGAGGGAGCCAAGAGTGTAATTTATCTGTGTGTGGTTGGGTGGTTTGGTGCGGCCTGATTGCCTTATGTAAACTGGATATTGTAATTAGTACAAAAATCCCTGAAATTTGAGAGATCCAAATTACTTGAAGCAGTGGGAGCTGCTGACATCACTAATACCAGGGTAATCCCAAGTGCATTGGACTATCCAGGTAATGGGTTTCCTGCAGTCTCAGGTCCTTCCTACCCTCTCCTAGTGGGTTGTGTCCTCTATCTGTGTGCAGAGACATGCAGTTCCTGTGACCTACTCACTGCCTGGGGGCTTTCCCTTCTTCCATCTCTCCTGCACATTTGTTAGGCATCAAGCTTTCTGGGCAGAGGGGTGGTTCAGACTCTGCAGGGCAGACACAGGAGGTTCAGGCTGAACACCACAAAGAATTTCTTCACTGAAAGGGTTGTTAGGCACTGGAAGGGGCTGCCCAGGGAAGTGATGGCGGTGTTCAAGAAATAACTGCATGTGACACTCAGTGCCATAATTCAGTTGATATTTAGTGTGTGGTCAAAGGTTGGACTCGATCTTGGAGGTCTTTCCCAACCTAATTGATTCTGTGATTTGTTAGATTTCAATCTTTCTGGGCAGAGGGGGTGGTTCAGACTGTGCAGGGCAGACAGTATCTCTCCTGTTTTTACTGCAGGGATCCTTCCTTCCGTCTGTCTGCTCTCTTCCCTCTTCCCTTGTGTGCAATTCCCCTCTCGTGGAAGCGTCCACCCCACCTTGGAGCCAGGCACATGGAGCTCATCATCCTGGAGACCCTGACCTCTGATCACCAGAGGGAATCTGCAGGAGGCAAAGGGACCAGGCCCAGCTGTCAAGGTTGGTGTGTGAGGACTCCAGAGGCTCCTCTGGTGGACAGAAGTGTTTCCTGAATTTGAGTGTTGAGCAGTGGTTTAAACCACAGGAACAGGACAGGAACATGTGGATCTTCTTGGGCTGCTGTACTGCAAATTTTGTGGTCATCAGAAGTGATTGTGGTAGTGTGTAAAGCAAAGTGAAATTCAGATGTTCTGCTTGAGAGGCATGGAAGACACTCTGGTTTGATGCTTTTTCAGAGTTTTTAGTAAATATACAAATCTAATGAGGTAGAAACTTGTCTTTAAACATAGACATTTATGTTTCCTTTCTGCTTTAAATAAAATATTTCCTTATTTCTCATAAATATTTATGGCGAGTGCTGTAGCTAGTCCCAACCTCATGTGAATTCCCAGGCTGGTTACTTTTGGCCAGAGCTGGATTCATCAACCAGAGCAATGATGTTCACCTGAAAATGATGTAACTGTTGGCTCTGATCACAAACTGTCTGTGCTGCTGTGTTTGCCAAAACCATTTTGCCTGTCTGGACACTGAATCTTCACCTAGAGTTTTTCTTTTTAACTATAAAAACCTCCACTCGTGGCCCAGGAGTAGCTTAAAAAGAGTCTAAAGCAAGGCAGTCTGAAGTCAGTCCAGGAAATGGCATCTGAACTCCCTCTTTGTTGCTGTCCATGCTCCTGAGTTTGTTTTCAATTACATGTTGCATGTTTTTATCTCTTTAGAAAATGACGAAATTTCCTATTGTAGAGGGACTAGATGATACAAACTTCACTGAATAAAGGAATAAAGATTTGCTGAGAAGCAACAAAGAGCCTAACCCACCAACGGCTGATAAGGTGATGTATTTTTCTGTCTCCAAATTTCAAGGTAATCTGAAGCAAAAACTGAAGTAATATACAAAAGAAAGAAAGAGGAGTTTTAACTGTCCAATGGATTGGACACTTCCCAAAGCAAACTCCCCACAACGAGATTACTAAAATTAATTAAATAACCCCAGTGAGTAGAAGTTATCAAAAAAAGGGAAGAGGAAAAAAAATGAAGAAAAATATCACCCCTCAAAGATAGGGGCCATTTCTTCAATTTATATAGGACAGTGTGACTAAGAATTACAACTTTGTTATCTAGAATATTAAGCTTATTTGTTCAAGCAGTATTGAAATTTGTTAATGACCATTGTGATGATGGTATTTAAACAGTTGCCATTGGGACATTTACAAGTAGTGATGTTTTCTCTAACCACTTTTCCACTTCCTTCGTTTCTGACAATGAAATAGAAGAGTGATATCTGTTACAGATAAGGCAAATAAAGGCAGTTCCTCACAGCTGTTTGGCATCAAAATATTGCAATTTGGGTGGGGCAGGGAGAGTCTGAAACCTAAAACACAGCATGTAGTGTTTGATTGTCCATGAACTGCTCAGGTGCAACTGGCTTTGCATGACCTTCCTCCTGTCTGTCTCTTTAATCTTGTTACATTAAAAATTATAGAGATGAGTTCCTCAATTCATATAAATTACTACTGTCAACGGGAAATTAAATGGTATTAAAGGATCTGGCAGAACAGTGGTGGGGGATTTTTGTATCCCTGAAGGTGAATTAAGCATGTTTGTGCTTAAATGCAAAAAGATTGAATGAACAATATCCAGAGCAGAGTCCTACTGCCATAAGTGGTTCTCCAAGGAGAGTGCAAAGATGTGGCATGGGCTGATTCCTTACATTTGCCCTGGTGTCCATTGTGTGAGCATTGGCATAGGGCACCTCATCCCCGTGTTCCAGCTCTGCTGCCCAAAGGTGGGCCCTGAGTGATCCCATTGTACCACTGCCACCAAAAATGCTGCAGCATTTCTTATCTCATCAGCCAGTGGAACCTCACTCCCTCACAGGGAGCAGCCCTGGCTCTGGCATCCCTGCTGAGCCAGGGTAACTCTTGTCCTCATTCCCTCCATGCCAGATCACTCCTTGGTCTGCAATGACCATTGCCAAGCAGTTACAATTTGAATTATCCCTCCTTTGCCATACTAGAAAACAGGTTATGGACTTAATTAATGCTCACTCTTTGCTATGAAATACATCAGTATCTCACTGACACATCCACTTCACTGCAACAAAACAGGAATAGAGGAGCAGACACCAAGCAGTGGACTGAGAGAGAAGGAAAATGCTTTCCCCATGGCATGGAGCTGAGGAATAGAATCAGTGCAGGTGGCTCAGGGTGCAGCTGCAGGAGCTGAAGGTTGAGCTCTGGGGGGTGGGAGCCCCAGGCAAGGACTGGCACTGCCCTTTGCCCCTCAAAAGTCACCTGTGGCACCAGCCAGGGAAATAAATTGCTTTAAGGATTTCTGTGCCTGAGACTCTGCTAAGGGAAGCCTGGGGTTGAGCTGCCAAGTCCACAAGCAAGTCATGTCATCTTGGGAGTAAACATGGGATAACAGCATTATAAAATTTGCAGGGCCCCATCTGAATTGCACCAGATGTGCCTTATAAATGTTCAAGAAGTCCAGAAAAAGTCTTTTTCCAAGGAACAACAGGGATCCCTGACTGATCACTTGTATGTTTCACTGATGTTTTCTGGCTAAATGACATATATGTGAAACAAACCTTGTAAAACTCTAAATGCAAATTCATCTGTGGGAATTTCCTGGGGTATTAGACACCAGTATCAGCAGCATTAGAAAATGATGGTTGTAGTGATATATCCATAAACAAGGAATACTTAGGCTCTGCTGAGCAGGCTGAGCAAGCCTTCCTTTTCCTAGTTCTACTGCACCTCTAATGGAGTTAGAACCAGCCCAGACAGATAAGGGATGTGTTGCATTCCTGCTGAGGTGCCCTGCAATAAAAACTGTGGGAAACTATATCTTATGTAACTCTTGAGCCCTCATTTTTAGTATAGTGCTATGAAAGTTTTAAGATAATAGCTACAAAATAAAACCTCCCTTTTTTTTTTTTCTGTGAGATTGTTAGGCAAGGGATCAGAGGAGTGCAACACTGGACTGGGGTTCTATCTGATGGGAATGTTACATAGTCCAGAAGGGGAGAGGTGGAAAAGTTATTTTGTTGAAGTTCCCCTGGGAACTTTAGGAAAGTCCTGTCTCCCAGAACAAGGTTATTCTGAATCAAAGTCTGACCATCCCTCAGCCCCTCCTCTGCAGGGGGTTCTCAGCTGCCATCAGCTGGAGCTGTACATACACACGGGGTTTGTGACAGGCAAGCCATGAACTTTCTGTGATCCTGGCCCATTCCCTGAAATGACACAAAAAAAGCCCTCACAGTTCATCCATATGAGCTGTGAGAAGTAGGACTCAGTAAAGAAGGAGAGATTGCTCTAAATCAGTTGCTGGTTATGTGCAGAGCTGCTCTCAGGCCAGTGCTGTGGTCAAAGTGAACAGGGCTGCAGGGAGTTCTGGTGAGCCCTGTGCTCCAGACATTTTACATATCACTAATAATCACCATTTGTTTATTTGTGCAGGAGCTGTAGCTGTGTCCCCCAGTCCTGTATGTCAGACTGAGCAGCCAGTTCCTAAACCTGGTGTAACTATAACATGCTTGCACATGCACATATATGATGAGTTGCAAGTGAAGGAAATTAAAAGTTTGATCAGGAAATCCTCCATGTCAGGAGAAAGCACATACCACAATAAATATTAGATTCCCTGATCTTTAATACTGGACAACTGCAGAACAGCTATGGGGTGTGCCTTAAAAAGATGAGACAGACTGGTGATGAGTCACACAGCAGTGACCTGTGAAGGGGAGGCAAACATTTGTTTTTAATTCATCTGTGAAAGGGGATTGTTTTCATTTTGCTTTTAACACATCAGCTCCTGCAGCGCAGTGAGGGAGAACTGATTTTCTCTTCTGATTTATTTTTGTAGCTCATCTGAATAAATACTCCTGCAGATACAGTGAGTATTTGGCCTCCTGTGTCTAGACCAGGATTTAATGGTTGCTAGTGGAAGGGCCTTAAAGATCATCTAGTTCCAAGTGATGCTCTGTTTCTGAGACCTCTTTCCTATTTCTTTCTATGTCTCTACCTCCTCTTTCTTGGTAAATAAAATCCATGTTAAATAAAATCCGTATGTTGTCCTCACATGATCTCCTTCGCACCTTCTTTCAGGCAGAGGCATCTCTCCCTCATGGGCTTGTTACATCTGCACAGGGTCCCTTCCAGCTGCAAGCATTTTGGATTCTGTCAGATCCTCACTTCCCTTTTATTCTTGCCTCGGCTTTGAGCTGGGAATGTGCTTGAAAATGTTCCACACGGCTTCAGGACCTTGTCACCTGAATGTGTCTCTGTCACTCCAAAACACCTTCCCTGTCCCACTCTCCCTAAGGAAAGTCCCCGTTTTTGCCCATCGTTGGCAGCAGTTTTCTATCCCATTCTGCCTGTTCTGGATGGTGGGGCAGAGCATGCCTTCAGCGAGTTTGCTGGTGACACATCTGGGAGGCTGACACGCCAGAGGGTTGTGCTGCCATCCCTAGGGATGAGGGACATGGACAGGGCTGGAGAAATGGGCTGACAGGAATCTGGCAAAGTTCTGCATGACACAGTGCCAGGTCCTGCACTCAGGCAGGAACAACTGCAGGCACTGGCACACGCTGGGAGCAGGTGGCTGCAAGGGAGTTTTGTGGAAAGGACCTGTCAGTCTTGGTCCACAGCAAATTTCATATGAGCCAACAACATCTCCTTCCAGCAGAGAAGGCTAAGGGTAGCCTGGACTGTATTAGCAGGAGTGTTGCTGGCAGGCTGAGGGAAGGAATCCTTGCCCTCTCCTCAGCAATGGCGGGGCCATACCCGAAGTGCTGTGTCTCCACTGGAGTGGGGCCACTGAAAGGCCATGGAAATGATTCACAGGTTGGAGTATCTCTCAGAGGAAGAAAGGCTGAGGGAACTGGGGTGGGGAGGGGCTACAGAAATCTGCAGGGGAATTTGATGAGAAACAGAAATGTCTGAAGGGCGGGTGCCAAGAGGACAGAGCTAGGCTTTTGGCACTGGTGCCCAAGAGACAGAGCAAGACCCAAAGGCACAAATGAAACACAAGCGGTTCCCTCTGAGCAGGAGGAAAAGCACTTTTTCATTTGGCGGGTGAGCAAGCTGGAAGGGGTTGCTCAGAGAGGTTGTAGAGCTCAAGGAAAGATGTTCAAAAGCCATGAGGGTGGACGCGGTCCGGCACAACCGGCTCTGGGCGGCCCTGCCAAGGCAAGGCCGGGACAAGGAGCCCTTCCTGTGGCACCAGGGACCGAGCCTGCCCCCGGCTTTGTCCCCGGGGCGCTGCGCAGGTGACAGGACACAGCAGGAGGGTCCTCGGCACCATCGTTCTCAACGCTGAGCCCCCTGTTCCATCCCCCACGGGGCTCGCCCTGCTGCCACCAGTGAGTGCAGGGCTCCAGCTGTTGCTCAGTCCTGAACAAGCAGTGACTGCAGGGCAGAGACTCTTTGGCCCTGGGCTTTCTCCGGCACTGGAGGCTGCAAGGACATTCCCCAGTGGAGCCCGCGCAGGGCTGTGGTGCTGTGGGGCTGTGGGGCTGTGGGGCTGTGGGGCTGTGGGGCAGAGGCTGCAGGTGCTCCCCTCGGGCTGGCTCTGCAGAGCAAAGCCCCGGGGCCCAAGCAAGCGCTGCTTCTGGAGGTGCTGGGAGCAGCTGGGGCGGCCTAATCTGAGGCCTTTGAAGGTCTCTTCCGACTTCCATGGATGCGGGACTCGGGGATTGCCCCGGGCCAGGTGCAGCACCCGGGCCTTGGCCTTGCTGAACTTCATGAGGCTCTCGTGGTCCCACTTGTCAAGTTTGTCCAGTTCCTTGTGCACAGCCCCCTCTTTCCCTCGTACCCCTGCCCTGCTCAGCCTCCCATCCCCTGCAGATGTGCTGAGGGTGAGCTGGATCTTCTGATCCAAATAAAAAATGAAATGAGTAAGAGAACCATGTAACTGGTAGCCAATGAACATGCTGAAATGTATAAATAGTGAAAAGTTTTGATAATCGCTGTGCTGGCTTTGTGGATTTGCCACCCAGCACCTCCTTCTGTGCAGAACTGCAAATAAAGGAAATACCTGAGCTCTGTGTGGGGATTGGCTTCTTGCACACGGGGTGAAAGAATCCCTTTTGGGACAACAGCTTTGCCATGGACACGTTGATAAAAGATGCTGCTTTCCCAGCCCTGCTCACCTGTGCCTGGCCCATCTCAGGAGCCAGAGCAGCAGGCAGAGCAGCAGAGATCTGGAACTCAGCGGCTGCGCGGCCGCTGTGGCCAAGACAATCCCACGTCAGGCACGAGAGCCTCTCTGGGAACAGGCTGCAAACACAGAGGGCACCTCTCTGAGCCGGCTCCCCGAGTCCCTGAGCTGAGAAGTTGTCGTGCAGGTGTTTGGGGAATCCCCTGGGGCTGTTTGGACCAGCTGTGTGGTGTTCCCAGGGCACACCCGGCAAGCTGAATTCCCCCACGGGACAAGGGTGGCTGATTTGGAGGTGTCCCTTGGTTCCTTAAAGAATAATTTGTTGATGTCATTGTCCTGGCTGGGTGGTCAAGAGCAGCCTCCCACAAAACGCTGCTAAGGAATTCCTAGGGGATAGGAATTCCTAGGAGATAAAAAGCACAACCACATAGGATTTATCTGAGAAGTACAAGGTTGAAATGTGTATTGCTTTTTGTCGTTACCATTGGAGATCGCAGAGGCAACGATACATAAACTCCAGTCTTTTTGGAGGGCATATAGCAACTTTATTGAAGTTTATTACCTTTTTATGACAGACTCCTTCTTATACTGTGCTTTGCTACGAGGAACAGGATTGGTACTTCAGAACACCACCTCTTTGTAAACATCTCTACCAGCAAACAAGTAGGGAAAACACCAGGTGTTAGGGGGAAACTATCTATAAAGAATTGTTTTGGGTTCCTCCTTAGAAGTTCCCAGGCCAGAGTGAGAGCATTGTGCTTATCTTTCTCACAGGAACTCAAGCAGCTGCCTGAAGGCTGAGAACCTGTCTTTCGACCACTGTCAGGTCCTACAACAGCTTTTGGCTAAAACATGCCTATTAAGAAATATTTTATTTTTTTTTAGTAAGACCTGCAATGGAGACCAGGACAGGCCAAAGGGTCTATTCTTTAGCCAGACTTTGGGAGAAGGAGCTGCTAGTGTAAAGTCTGTGTTTTGAAGAAGATACATTTCCTTTGCTGCTGAAAACCTGTCCCAGAAAGAAAAACAAAATAAAATAAAACAAAACAAAACAAAACACCAAACAAAGAAGCCAATCAAACAACAACAACCCCCCCAACCCGAACCAAAACAAAAACACAGCACAGAAAAAAACAGAGCAGAGAACTGAAATCAAAACTTCTGAATCCCCAGAAATGAGGAACTGCTGTCACTCAAATGCTATTAAACCACACATCTCAATCCCCTGAATTCTAATCATTGTTCAGCATCTCACTGCAGCTAAGAGGAGATCACACAAATCACAGTCATATATTACTTCCCTCCAGGCAGTATGTTTAAGTATAATCATCAGCTTCTCTTTGCTTGTCTGGGTGGATTTCTCTTGGTCAGAATTTTCCTTTAAGCGCAGCCTGCCTCAAAAAGAGCATCTTTCACCTTTCTTTTCCTGTCTTGCATTTTTCTTTTAAATATAGTGGAAACTTCCCACTTTGAATTAGATAACACTACACAAAAAACATGAAGAAACAATTGCCACTGAGAAACTGAAAATGTTACCTATTATTTGTTCAATATTTCCAGTGGCTGCCATCAAATTGGACTGCCACGGATCCATGGATTTTTAAGAGACATATCAAGACCCTGAAATACTTCTCATGCTCCTAAATGGAGAAATAAAAAAAGAACTCTGTCCAGGTACTTTGTTCTTTATGGGACTGGTTGTAATGTTAGCATAGGAGGTAAAAATGGGAGCATCTAAAATGTGTTTTTGCACAGGGTACGAGGGACCCCTTTGTGTGGAATGCTCTGCTGGGGATATTTGGAATGGGAGCATGCCCCTGGAAAAGTGTAGGAAAGGAAGGTCTGGCATGATATGGGCAAAGCTGCTGGTGTCCACCCAAGGTGACCTCCACCCATGTCTGTGGCTTTCAGTGTCTGCCCAGGACAGGTAAGCACAGGAAGCTTGGGTGTTTCCAGAGATGCAGAGGGTCTGGAAAACCACTGCTGCCACCTGCTGTGCCATCCCACTTCCAAGTCCACAAACCCACGCCCTGAGTAATGCCACAGCCTAAAGCTCATGGCTTCCCGTGGGATTTGCCTACTGGGATTAGAAAAAGATGGATTGCTGGCTTTAACCTTACTGCATGGTGGTGACCCCATGTGTGTAATAAGCACCCAGAGGTATTTCTCAGCACTTTCCCAGCTCAGAAGAACGCCAGAAATCACTTCCTACCTGCTCCTTGTGGTTGGCAATGTCACCTGGCATGGAAATCATCAACCTCCACCACTGCAGCTGTTGTTTTCCCCCCTGGTTAATTTTTCAGAATTAGGATTCCATGAAAAAGATTTTCACTTCTTCCTAGGAGGCAGTTCCCTTAAAAATGTTCAAACTGTGGGTGCCAAGTCAAAATCCCACTTTCAAACCAAAACATTTTCTTACCAAATCTGTAAGATTGCTTCTAATCTGAAAAGTGATCAAAAAAGTTGTAAGTGATCACTTCTCCATGATTCTTCAGATCAGAGGGATGTCAAAGGACTTGAGAATCCTCTGCTTGCCATATTTAAGTACCATGTCATGAACAAATGAAAACAAAGCTGATGGTGACTATTCAGCACTGCAGATTTTCAACACACTTCAGTCCAGTCCAGGTAACTCAGCTTCATCTCTGTAAAAGTGAAAACTCCATGGAGTTAAAGACCATTGTGCTGGAATTTGTGCTGTGAAAGGTTCTCGAGGTCGTCTGATCTTTGATTCAGGTGAGGGAGGCTCAGCTTTCACTGTTGCAAGGAGTGGAACACCTGCACAGAGTGTGAAGAACAGAGCAAATGTAAAGCATGAGGACGTTGTACTTCATGGTAACTGCTAATCAGAAATTGAAGTGAAATTTAATTGCAATTGATGTGAGATTAATTGTGGCCTGGAGCAGGAGGCCTGTCAGACTGCACAGAGCTCGAGGGCCGTCTCAGAGCTTGGCACTCTTGAGGACTGCCAGCCATTAGCACTGTAATTATGTTATTTTTATAATTCAGGCATGTAGCAAAGGGTGATTACGATGCAAAGGAATAAATGTCCTGCCAGTAACATAAGCACTGCCCGAAAAAATTATTATTATTAAGAAGAATGACTTAATGTGGAAAAACACTGAAACAGCTATTGAAGTGCTCAGTTCGTATCCACCTCATCAGCAGCAAGGTGCTAAGGAGCAACCACTGAGTCTGTCAAAGTCAAATTGAGTCAGACTAATTTAAATGTGTTTTTTGGCAGTGTCCCTGGGCTGTGGAGCAGTTTGCAAACCAGTAGCAGGAAACTTTAGGGACGGGTGAGAGACACACCACCAGAAAGCTGCTGGGAACACAGCAGTGACTACAAGTGGCAGCCACGGTTGGAGATTTCCAAATGAAGCTTTCAAGCTTCATTGGAAGTTTCAAGGGGGGCTTCAAGCAGGAACCACAGAATTAATGTTTCAATGTTGAGAAAAAACGTAAGGAAAGATTAAAACAGGTGGGCTCAGTCTAGGGAGGAGAGAGTAGATGAGGACAATCATCAGACACATAATGGAATGGTATAAAAAGAATAGTGATGAGTTATTCTCCATGTAATTGGCTTGGTCCTTTTGGGTCAGTTCCATATGTTTGGGGAATAATTAGAATAACAGTGGAATGCTGCAGGAAGCAACTTAACTTATGGAATCAGCCATATGGGAGACTTCTGAACCACAGGGGAGACAAACACCACTTAAGACCAGTCCAGACACTTGGTGTGCTTCAAAAAAAGGGAAACTGAATAAATGTTTCTACAGCATCCTTTCAGTCATGTGTTTGATTCTGTAGTTAACATGAACAACACTTATGCTTGCATGAAGGCACTACATTTTTTTAAGTAAGCTGAACTTACAGGAAGAAAAAACAATTAAATCAAATGATGTATATTTTCAGCTTAAATTTGACAAAATAATTCAAGTAACTGGATCTTTACATGTTAGCACTGCTATTCTGTTGTCAACATCACTGAAATCAGATCAACAAATGTACCTGCTCTTGCCATACTTTCTCTGAACAGAAGAAATGTTATTAATAAACTGACATCAAAGTGATTTTTGGTATGCAAGTGATTTTATATTACAGTTTAGATTAAGTTCTGTTTGCATATTAGTATTTAAAGGGAACCAAAAGAAAAGATATACTAAAAAGAAACAAGTAAAACCAAACCCCTAAAAATACTAATGGCAATGTATACTCACTTTCAAAAATCCTGGCATTTTATGACTGAACATTGCAATTCCAAACCAGGCTATTTTATTTCCACTTCTTATCAAAACACCTATTTGTTTTTAGATTAGAATAAAACCACAGAGACTAAAGACAGGTTTAAAACTGTGCATTTGACCTGTTTTACAGTTGGTGTTCAGATGCTTATTGAGTTCTGGAGGCAATTTAATCGAGTCATAGATATAAAAATATAGAATAGTCTTTATTAATGAGGTATGCATTTGTTCAGATCAGGTTTCTTGGGATACAGCCTTCTATCTGGATTTCAGCTGGCCAGCCTTTGTACCTGTTCTTCGTCTGGTCAGAGTGGTTTATCTGTAGAAGTAAAATAAATTAAAAAAAAATAAAATCAGTATTTAGTTTTTTCTATTTACATACCAGTTTGTCAAACCTTGTGCAAGAGGAGGAGGTAATGAAGGAGGACTGGGAAGCTGAGGAGAATGTTGCACATCTTGCTTAACATAATGGGTGAAGATCCTGCCAGTTTCTCTCTTACAGAATGCTTTATTTATTTCACAGATGGTTGTGATGATATACACTAAATTGACTGTCTTTGTCCACCAGAAGCTCTGAAATGTGAGGAGTATTGCAAAAATATTCTGCACCAGCACAAGCTGGAAGTGACCTGGTGAGGAAAAGCTCTGTGGAGAAGGACCTGGTGGACAATGAGCTGTCCCTGACCATCAGAGGCCAAAGAGGCCAATGGTGTCCTGGGGGGCATCAGGATGAGCATTCCCAGCAGGTCAGGGCTGATCCTGCCCCTCTGCCCAGCCCTGGAGGCTCCTCTGGGTGCTGTGTCCAGCCCTGGATCCTCAGCACAGCAGGGACAGGAGCTCCTGGAGCTGAGCAAGGGCCTGGAGCATCTCCGTGCCCGGGAAAGGCTGAGGGAGCTGGGGCTGCTCAGCCTGGAGAGGAGCCCCAGGGAGAGGGGCCTGAGCCCTGGGTGTCCCTGGGTGTCCCTGTGTGTCCCTGGGTGTCCCTGTCTGTCCCTGGGTGTCCCTGTCTGTCCTTGTCTGTCCCTGGGTGTCCCTGGGTGTCCCTGGGTGTCCCTGTCTGTCCCTGGGTGTCCCTGTCTGTCCTTGTCTGTCCCTGGGTGTCCCTGGGTGTCCCTGTCTGTCCCTGTCTGTCCCTGGGTGTCCCTGTCTGTCCCTGTGTGCAGGGAGGGCAGAGCAGGCCCAGGCTCTGCTCCAGGCCCAGCAATGGCCCCAGAGCCACGGGCAGGGACTGAGCCCAGCAATTCCCCTGAAATTGTGCCCTGGGCAGTGCCCAGCCCTGAGCAGAGCCCAGAGAGGCTGGGGAGTCCCTCCCTGGGGATATTCCATCACAACCCTGTGCTCTGGGATGGCCCTGCTGGAGCAGGGAGGTGGCACCAGTGACCTGCTGTGGTCCCTTCCAGCCTGATCATTCCGTGACCTGGTGATATTCTGGGAAAAGAGCCCCACTGTGGAAGTTTGACTTGGCTCTGGAAGGAATCAGCATCATCAAGGGACCTTAAACTCTGTGTTGGGTTTTCTCATTTCTGTCTGCCTCAGTTGAGCACAGCTGGCCTTACAGAAACTGAACACAGCAAGGGCACAGATGTAAACAAATCTCTGTGAAAAACAGTATCTTTAGTCCTCCTGCAACCTGTGGGCAAGTTATTCCCAAAGTTTTTTGTTTTGATATACAGACAAATATAAAGAGAAAATGAAACAAATCTGACCTTTTCTTTTTGGATATTATCTGGCAGCTTGAAGCCTTTGGCAGTTATAAAAACCCAACTTGATCTGAACTTTATATTCTTGATTTCTTTACTTCCCAGTTCTTCTATTAATTTTTTGGCATCACTTTTCAACCTAGGAAGACGTAGTGAAAAAACGAGTGTTTAAAAATTCAGGATGTGAAAAATGATGAAAAAGATCACAGCTGATTCATACTTCACATTCAGCATTAAGCCTGCAGAAGCAAAAACGAGATTTAAATAGTCCTGAGAGCTGTGGTAGTAGCATGACATTGAATTCACAGAGAGAATTGAATTTATCAATTTTTTCCCTTCTCAGTAAGTTCTTGATGTCAATACAAACTGTTTGTAAAAGCATAGCAGAAAGAAAAATGTTTCTCAAATACTTTCTGGTACTTCAGTCCTTCCTAAATAAGGACAAGGGTGTCAGACATCGATTAAGTCTTTCCCTGGATAATTACCGTATCATGAACTCAGCTAAAAAACCCCAAAGATTCAAAAGCATCTGAAAAATCAGGTTATGATGTTAGAAGGAATGCAAACTAGAGACATGATAATTGGAGGTGTGGATAAATAACATTTCAGAGTAAAGAAGGTTGTGTCCTAGAGGTAACAGCAGCCCTTTGGGGTGCTTTTAAATAACATAATATCTACCTATCTTAGGGAGCACCAACACACAGATATGTGCAATCATGGAAAAGACACGGAATTAAATCTTCTAGACAAGAACTGAGAGAACAACTCTGAGTGTAGAATGGAATTTACCATTCCTTTACACCAATTCACAACAGTAATTTTCCAGCTTTTCCCTGCTCTGCCCCTCAGGCTCCACAACCTCCCACCTGGTGCTGCCATCATCGTGAGTGGCCATCAGAATGAGGGTTCCTTGTGGTGCATTCCTGATGAAATCCATCATCTCCCGGGAGTGGTCTGTGGAGTCAATCACACAGCTGGTTATTCGTGGCACACACATCCCACTCCTACTCTTGCACCCCCGGGCATGAGCATTTTTTAGGAGTCAGCATTCCGGTTCTCCTCACTAGTAGGTAAGGAAACTTCCCATTCAAAGTTCAGAAAAAGTGTTAAAAGCTATTCTTAAAGTAGATCATCCTTCCAGCTATGTGGAAGGATGTTAAGAGACAGATTAGCAAATTTCCCATGATGATTTTGTAACTAAAATAGAACAAGATATGTCAGGAAAAGGAATTTTGCTGAGTGAAGTATCTGGGTGTCACATCTGGTTAAGTGCCATTCCCACCAGACTGAAATAATGGAGACCAAAGAAAAAGACAAAACAAAAACAGGGAAAAAAAAGATATATATATTTTAAAAAAAAGATAATTAACTATCTCAACAGGAGAAATTCAGCTTTTCAGGCAAAATTTGTCATCATGTCTGGCCAGAACATATTTTATGAAGAGAGCAGCTGTTTGTTTCTATCTGATCCCTGTTGAGAATACAAAGTCAAACAGGAAAGAGGAGGATAATTACATGAATCTGTATTTTCTTAATGCTGAAACACTAACAAAAGCTCTGTTGAACTCTTTTCCTTACCTCCTGACCACATTTCAAAAAAATTTGTCGACCTGAGTTTTCCTGTTTTATCTGTAATTTAAAAGAAAAAAGGTCTAAATATGAGCAAACAGTATTTTATTCAATAGGCAAACATAGCATTTTCAGCTAAAGCCAGGCATCCCTAATTTGTGTATTATTTGGCCTCTTTTGTTTCCGTTCTTAAATTGGAAGAAATATGAAATAACAAGTTGAAGATTTGGGAAGAATATTTTGTTTCATGTAGTCTCCAAATCATCAAATGTGACTAAGAAAAATTTATTACTTCTTATTTTAAAGAAAAATTCATTTTTTGGTGTGTGCTTCCATGTTTTTATATCTAAATATACTACACTAGGTCACAGCCATAGATAGGAAAATTGGTTAAGCCTAAAGAGTATTTGAATGAGCTTAATCCTATTTTGTGCAGTGTTTGAGATGTTCAACCTTTCATCCATAAGACACTTATTGAGAACAGACATTATCTTGCCTGATCTAATTAAAGGACATGCAAAAAAATATGTTTTGCCACCTTTTTGCTTGTGCATTCAAGATGAGGATTTCTCTTCTTACTCTTATTTTTAACTCACTTTTATATCTTATGTCCAGTAAAAAAAATTATGGTTGTTGGAAAAAAAAGGCAGGAGTTAACTGGGGAAAATTTTGGAACAGATTCTTGTCAGTGGCTAACTGAGCCTTCAGCAAAGTCATACAAGTTTAGACAAAGTCAAGATCTTGTCTAGCAATAGTGAGACAAAAAAAAAAAAATTGAATATAAGTTTTTTGTGGTCAAAGCCAGCTGGACTGTGCCTGTGAACTCCCTTTTCCCCCCTCCTCCACAAGATTTAGGCATTCATTTTTCCCTGGACCCATTATTGAATACACTGCACTTCATCACCATTCCCATTCATCTAAATCAAAATTTAGGATTTAGGTGCCTCCAAACCTAAAATAAAGCACACTTGCTGCTTCCAGTGTCTTTTACTATAAGGAAATGGCAGCTTAATAGTAAATAAAATTTGAGTTCATCTTTCTGTACCCTGAACAAGTCTGGAAAAGGAATTTGTACCATGGCTACACCTTGAGGCAGAACTGCAGCTCTCAGTTCCTGCTTCCCCCTTATCAGTGGAGCAGCAGCTGTATTTTATCAAGGACTGAAGCTGAAAGTTGAGTCCTACTGCTGGAGATCACAGATATTCTTGCTGTGCCACAAGTCTTTTGTCTAATAAAATACACCACATCTATGTGCACATTTTCTATCCTGTTCTCCTGTATTGATTATGAACGTGTTTCTTTTGTTTACCCAGAAGACTGTTTTTATCACATAGATTTGTTTTCCTTACATGAACGTGAATCAAGTTTGCAATATTTTCCTTTCCCTTCCATACTAACTGGTAAAAAAACCCACAAAACAAAATATCCAAGCCCCCCAAGAGCACTGGTAATTTATTGCAGTACAAAAGTATGTGTCTCTAACATTTTTTTCTCTTACTTACAATTCACAATGGCAATGTTTATACCACTTCCAACTTCATCATTCCATTCACTTATAAGCCTGAAATTGAAATAAATACAGTATCAGTAAAATACATCTGTCCAGCAGCTCTGTTGCAAAGTTATGTTTACCACTGCTATGTAATTTTCTGATATTTATGGTTTCTTCAGTTGTTTAATTCAAAACTCTATTTTAAACAAGAGTTTAAAAATCTTGCAGAGTGTATCAGTCAGTTTCCTTCAACAATGACTCTTTCAAAATGAGCCAGATCAAGAAAATATTTTGTACAAGTGCGGCCAGAAAGATAAAGGCGAAAAAAAACCAACAAAACAAGATAAAGTGGTTTTGTGGCTGCACTCTCTGTGGATTATGTCTCCAGGAAAGGTCACTGCAAGGTTTTGAAGTTATTTCACCTGTCCAGTTTGAAAAGCCACGAAAGAACCTGACTTTCAGAAGGTGCTGAGCAGTCAGCATTCTGTAAATCTGCTATCCTGCACCATGAAAATTGAAAATCCTACTGAAAACTAACAGTTGCCTCCAGCTTATGTAGAAGAACAAATAAAATCACTGGAGATTAGGTTAAAAAAACCACAAACAAACAAACAAAAAACCCAAACAAAAACACAAGAAGAAGAGTTAAACAGTGTCAGATAAATTCTGAAGTTTTCCACCAGAGCAGGAGCCCCTGGCAGGAGCTCAGTTGCTGCTACTGAATCAAACCCATACATCTTTGCTTTTTAGGTGTGAAGTTAGAGTGGTACTCACTGCTCATCCTCAAAACAAATTTTAGCCCTCCTCTGTTTGCCACCACCACTGAGGATGCGATAGGCGAAGTTCCCAGGCGGGCAGGGAGACCAGTGGTCACACTTCTGCCTTTTAGGGGCTGGGGCTGCAACAGCAAAGATGAAAAAATGTTTTATTGCATGCTGCATGAACAATTTCTAGGCTGGATGGATCCCCTGAAGTCAACGTGCTAAACTCAAACATCTGAAAACAGAACCCTGGCAGTTCTCTGGGGTCGTGGCAACTTCATCGCGGGTTTGTTTGGGCTGGAAGTTCTCACTGATTTCCAAATAGGTATAACTGAAAATAAAGTCATTATTATCTGCTGCTCCAAATAACAGGAAACAAGGGCTGCAAGGAGGAAGGTTTCCTACCAACAGCTTGAAGTGAGTAGTTATCATTCTTATTTTAAGCCCTTTTTTTACGTAATAACTTAGTCATAGAATGACAAAAATGTGCACATTAAACCACCTGGTCAGAATAGAGCTAAAAATTAATGGGAATTTACTCACAAAGTTTAGTTAGTGGCTCAGCTGTTTATCATAAATATAAAATACATGTGATAGAACCAAAACTGCAGCTTTGCATTTTTATGCCAGCAAACAAATAAGGTGTTCTTACATCAGTGTTCAATTAATTACCTTTGTACACTTGCAAAAATAGGCTGACATCATGTTTCTTCAAAAAGAGTGTCTGAGAAAAGGTTTAGCTTTGCTTTAATTAACTTTACAGTTGACTTCATTCTTATAATAGCACATACCAAATAATTCCTTAGCTAACAAGCCATTTGTCATTTAGCACATAAATACACAGTATCAGACACAGTATAAGAAAGAAAAAAAGGAAATAAATACAACTACACACCCCTCAGCACTGGTTTCTTTCCAATCTCTTGAAGTGCAGCAATAGATATTGCGTTTTGGGGTACATGAGCAGCAGCAAAGTATCCCAAATACCAAGCAGCCAAGGATGCCAACAGGAATACAAATAATCTCAGAACAGCTGTGAGGGGGAAAATAAAAAAAACAAACCACAAAACAAAACACAAAGACATAAAAATGTTTTCATAGCAACACAAAAAATCTTGTCATTTTTTCTGGCACTGTGACCCAAACTGGCTGTTTTTTGTTTGATTCACTGTGCTAACCACAGCCTCCAGAGAGGTGGCCACAGTGTATTTGTTGCATTCTTATCTAGGACAACTCCTTTTGTTTCTAAAACTTGATCTTCAGGCAGAAAATTCCCCCCAACACTCCCTTCAATCCACATCCATAAATCCCTCAAAGAAACACCAAGTTTCACTTAATCCTAGTAGGATTTTGACTCTGAAAAGTAAGTACCAGGTGCCACAGAGGTGTTTTGCAGTTGCTGTTGATTTTTTGAGACATGCAAACACTCCAGGAATGTTTTTAAATGCTGACCAAACAGGGAATTCCCTGCACACACGTTTTCAGCATGCTGGGTTAAAACAGCAGAAGGCCCAAACAATCCCTTTCACACAATGAGCTCTGATTGCATTCAAAGATTAATCTGGGTTGGAAGGGACCCTCAATCTATTTGACCTCCTTTTAATGAGCAGGGAAATGTTCAACTGCATCAGGTTGCTCAGAGCCCTGTCCAGCGTGACCTTGGGTATTTCCAGGGATGGGGCAGCCACCTTCTCCCTGGATAACCTGTGCCAGTGTTTGACCACCCTTGTTGTGAAAAGCTTCCTCCTCGAATTGAAAATCTGCTTTTCCTCGACACCAGAAGTGCTAACAGGCTTTCCTGATGAAATGCACCACGTAATTTATGATGCAAAATGAGGAAATGCCACACTGCACTAGTGGAACAGGCTGTTTTAGAGGCATGAGTCACTTCCTGATGTGCAAAGAACCATCCTTGAAAACAAGGGTCTGTTCAAGTGGAAAAAAAAAGAAAATTACTCCTTTTATAGTCCTGAAAATTGACTTCAACAGCACCAATGTCCAAAAATGTGCAGCATGTTTACTTTGCCAGCCCTCTAGAAAATATCTTGCATTATCTAGTCTCAATCTTCCTTATAACAGTTTACATTCATAAGATATTTCTTTCCTTCTTGGAACTGCCTTTTATAAACATTAAGATTTCTGCTCTACCCTTTCTCTAGAATAAGCCAAATTTTCCACTTGTCCTCCTCAAGTCCTGTTTTGCGAGTTCTGCCACTCCTGTGGATTTGGCCCAATTGGTCGGCATCCAAATTCTGAAAAATTCTGTAAAATGAACACACTGGTCCAACACAGATGTTCCTGAGCCTTTACTTCTGGTTATTCGTGCCACAAGAAACTTTGATTTTTTTTTTTTCCCCATAAAAGCAGACTTTATTGGCTCAGGTTCTGTTGATAATCCACCTTAAGGATTGCATTTTTCCTCTCTAGCTACTCCCTATTTGTATTTGTCCACATGGTTATTCCTGCGTTCTCACAGCTTTAAAAATAAAAAGCCCAATGAAACATTGCAGAAACATTTGTGTGACTGCAGGGAAAATATTGTGAGAAATTTGCTGTGTTTTCATCAAAGGATTGAGAAAGTAATATAATGGATCTTCAGGTATTATAAATTTCCCCATTATAAATTACCCATGAGAAATCTCTCACTACACCATGAGTAGTGGTGCAAACCCACACTAAAATAATACTGAAACTACTCTGACACTTCATTTGTGCAGTGATGTGAGCACAAACACTGACAAAGTCCACAAATCAGGAAGTTGCTGGAACCAAGAAGAATGACACCAATTTTTGCTTTTTTTTAAATATTAAAAAATACCAGATTTATACACAAAATATATTCAATTGACAAAGGAGGCCAAGTCACAAGTTTCAAAGACAAAACCCAGGAAGAATGAAGTGAAAATGACAATTTTATAGAGAGATTTCAGTGACTGTTTTTGGGGAGGGGATGGGGCATTGTGCATTGCAAAGCTCTGTGAGAGCACCAGTCAGGTTTTGTTTTGCTCATTCCACAGTTAGCTTGGCAGGTTTACCTTTACAATCTATTTGCACTATTTTTCATCATTATTGTGGAGCAACTCTGTTGGAAAACAGACTCAACAATGCAGCATTTTACCTAAATAAAAGAGGAAGTACAAATGTCTGACTGCTGCTGTGCCTGATGTTATTCCCTAGTGGCTGGGAAAAACATGGAATAGATTATTTTGAGAGTGATCACATGGCACAAACAGGATAACCAAGGGAGCAGCATGGGTATGGGAAAGGCAGGTCCTGCCTGAGCAACCTGATCTCCTTTTGTAAGCAGGTGACCCCCCTGGGGGATGTGGGGAAGGCTGTGGATGTGTGTCCCTGGACTTCAGCAAAGCCTTTGACACCATCTCCCACAGCATCTCCTGGAAAAGCTGCAGCCCAGGGCATGGACAGGTGCATCTTCCCTGGGTTAAGAATTGTGTGCATGTCCAAGCCCAGAGAGTGCTGGGGAATGGTGCCATGTTGGAACCCTGGGCACTGAGAATTCCAGACTTTCTGTGCTGACACTGACCCCCAAGCAAACACTGCATTGACCTGAGCCCGTGGAAAAGGCTTCCAAAATTGAGTGACAGCACTGGGATTGTGGGTGTG
>VYXD01015957.1:29077-46345 GCA_013397195.1 Hylia prasina
GGGGTTGGTTTTTTTAATTTGTTTGTTATATTTGGTATTTTATGTCCTCTTTCCCTTTCCCGTTTCCCCTTTCCCCTTACTCCTTTCCCCTTTCCCCTTTCCCCTTTCCCCTTTCCCCTTCCCCTTCTCCTTCTCTTTTCTTTTTTCTCCCTTCCTTTTCTCCCTTCATTTCTTTCTTTGTTTTGGGTTGGAAGGGACCTTAAAGATCATCTGCTCCCAACCCCAGTGCCATGGGCAGGGAATGCACATCAGGTTACTCAGGACACTTCCAGGGGTGGGGCAGCACCCCAACACCCTCACAGTGAAGGATTTCTTCCTAATATCCAATCTAAACCTACTCTGAGTTTGGATCCATTCTTCAGATGAACCAGTGAATTTTGAGTCTGTTGAACCCAACCCAGGGCTTTTTCCTTTGGAGACCCATCCTCCTTTTTCCACCCCTTGTCACAGCAGTGGGATGACACAATTTCCACCAGGAGCTCCAGCCCACCCTTGGTTCATCTTTTCTTGTGTACCAGGTGTTGTGCACCATCACCTGGAGGTTTCCTCCCTGCTGGGGGAGCTGGGTCACTAATCTCCATTTAGCAAATGGCTCAAACGACTCTGTGATTCTGCAGTTGCCCTTAAAACCTCTCAGACTGAGTTTCCACTCATCTCTTCCATTCCCTCTGCCTCTAGTGATGCACAGGAATTATGTTTAGCTCAGCAAACAGATGAGTAAAATCCTGCAGGAGGGCTCAGATAGGAACTGCAGCCAGAGTGGGGCTTTTGCATTCCTCCCAGGACACTCCTGAAATCTGTAAATGTTTTCCAGTCCCTGGAGGAGAGGTGTTTCTTGTCCTTTTCTGTGAGTGCTATATTGTAATACCCTGTAAATTGCAGGTAAATAAACCTAAGGGAGTAATTGCTGCTGGTTATTTTCAAATCTACGGGAGCTTGCAAATGAAAAAGCAACGTCCCATAAAACCTGGCCATGTGAATAATTAAAGAGGTAACATGGGATAAATAAACTTAAGGAATAAGAAGCATTGGACAGAAAGGAAAAAGAGTTATGAGATGGCAAGAAGAAGTTAAGGACATTAGTCTGGCATACTTCTTAAAATATGCAATTGTTTCTGCAGAAAGTGTTGTCCTGCAAGCTGGCACATCAGAAAATGATGCCTCTGTTAATAAATGATTGAAACTGTTGAAGACTTCACTTCTGGCCCTTAAAGTAACAATAATCCAGCTCTGAACCCAAAACACTCTGTGGTAACCAAAAGAAAAAATCCTCTATTTTTATTAAAGCAAGGAATATTAACTAGGGCTTGGGATAATTTAATTTTGAAGTAAATTTATTGTACGAGTAGCGGTGGGTCACAGATTCTATAGGCAAAAATTTTAAGCCCTTAGGAACTTTGTCACCACCTCAATACAGTGAAAAAACCACTTCACTGGCCATCAGTGTCTATTGGAAAAAATGAGATTTTACTTGCTTTTACCCTCCAGAAAAGTGTAGCAAGTTACTTTTCATTACTGCCTAAACTACATGGAACTACACCCAGGCATTTGCTACAAAGCCTGGTTTGCTGGCCTGCCAAATCCCAGGGATCCAGTGGCTGAGGGGATTTTAAGTGCGTAACAAAGAGGAAAGTCTAAAATGTTTTACTTCAGGTATCTCAGTTTTGTATCTGCAGAAAAGCCAAGGGACACTTCTTTCTTTGTGATTAATCCAAGGTGTGGAGTGCAGAACTCTTCTGAAGGATCATTTCTGAAACATCCTTTCTGTAATTTGAAAGCTTAGAGAAAACCTCACAAAATATTAATCTGCACTCTCAATTCCTGTGAGCCTCTAAGACCCCTTGGTGATAAGCAGGACAGGAAATCTACCCAGGAAACAAATGACACTGAATGAAGCAGGTGAATGCATCTACAGGGTCTTATTCTTATCTTATCACCACAAAATCCAGCTAGCAGAGGAAGTTTATGGCCTGACACAGTTAAAACTACACCAGCAAGTTCCTGCTTGCCCTTTGAACCGTGGCACCAACAGAGGCATTTCCTGCATCCACCTCACATGACAAACAAATGAGCAGAAGTGTCATTCCAGCCCTTGTAAGAATTTAATTTACATGTTTTCTGCTCGCCCACAAATGGCCAGCAGTGGATGAGTTCAATGAGTTTAATGATTTAAAATGGAGGCAGAGTTTGCAAGGCAGGGAGACAACATTGGATTAAATCTTTGCTTGCAGGACTCCCAAGAGCTTTAAAAAATAGTCTCCTACATCAAATGTGCAGCTGGTGTCTAATTTTACCTAAGACTGGGGGCAGAGAAGAACATGCAGATGGACAAGAGGGTGCCAGTGTGGAAGAGCAGTCATTCAACTCAGCCATAATTTACCACGTGCCTGTGCCATAGCTCAGCATCCTGTGTGGTGGTGACATGAAGGGGAACACAGAGAAATAGAGATGTAAATGTCTATTTTAATAAAATTACTGTTGATTTTTGGTTGATTGGGTTTTTTTCTGGTTTTTGGTTGGTTGGTTCCCCCTGCCCCCTTTTTATTTTATTTTATTTTTTTTCTGGTGTACTTGACTGTCTTTATGAAACCCAGGAGCAAATACTGAAAACAAGGTGAGAACTTTTAGATGCTTCTTTTGTGGATACAAAGGATTAATCTTCCCCAAAATAGGCAAGAATGGATCGTTTAACAAAGGGCAAAAAGGAAGCATTGATTACTTTCAGCTGATAAGCTGGAAAACCTGTAAAGCTTGTGAGTCCGGAACATTGCTGGTCTGCTAAACAATACACAGGTGGGGCTAATTTGTGTGGTTTTCTTCTGCTTTGTTAATCCAGAGAAACATATGGAAAATATATTTAACTGCACTTCATCCAGACAGAAGATGGATACGTCAGCAGACAAAAATAAATCAGCAGTTAAAAATCAGTATAAACCACCAGCCAAGGGAATGTTCAAGTTGTCCAATGATAAAAAGAATCTCATTCAATAAGAATACAGAAAGCTGAAAGTAATGTTAAATTTGCAATTAAAAAGCACTCAAGGGAAAAGTAAATAGTATTCCTACTCATAGTACTTCAGAACAATTCTGGGTGCATGAAAAGAAAGAATTTGAAGAATCACAATACCTTGTTTATTCATAGAAAGCAGTCTCATCTAGCTAACAGCTGTAAAAATCCAATACTCATATTTTTGTGGGCACAGGCAGCACAGATCCCTGTATTATTTACAATAACCTGTATTTCTTGGGAAATACTATTGAATTCCACAGCCATAACCTTGATGAGTCAAGGTACAGGCAAGTGGTACTTGTCAGCCTCTAGAAGGAAAAAAAATTAAAAAAAGAAACCACAAGCCACTTATTTTTAAAGAGTTTGTTTTGGTGGAGAAAGGGGAGAACAGCAAATGTTTGCTGTTTAAGTGGCCATCAGAATTACACATTGTACTGGAAGATTACACAGAGCACTTGCATTGCCAACCCTCACGTATTTGTGTACACTTCACTGTTATTATCAAAAAAAGCTGTATTTTAGCAATAAATTCTTACTTTTGTTGCTTCACACACAAACTTAAAAGGTGTTTTGTCTAAACAGGCCAGTTTTCATGGGCAAAGATGAGCAAGGGAGGTGAGTAAACAGTTTTAGGTCTGGAGGGTGCTCTGAAGACAATGGTGATTTTGAGAGCACAAGTGAAGTTTAAGCACAAGATGAAGAATGAAAAGCTTTGAGCAGAGCTGTGTAATGGTGAGATCATGGAATGGTTTGGAAGGGACCTTAAAGATCATCCAGTTCCGACCCCCTGCCATGGGCAGGGACACCTGCCACTAGAACAGGTTGCTCCTGTTCCAACACCTGAGCGCTTAAAGGGATTCAGCATCCACAACTTCTGTGGGACACCTGTGGCAGTATTGGAGAGGCTTTGCTAAATACCAGAAATAAGCAAAGCCTGCCAGCTTTGAAGGAAAAAAAAAAATATTAAACAGTTGGTGCCACTCCGTCTTACTTGACTGATGCCCTAACTGTACAACATACACAATAAATACATTATGCTGCCTTTAAAAAGCTCAGGGCTTGAAATAATGGACTTTTTAAAGAGGCGTTTAGGCGGAGGGAAGAGGGAGATGATAAACGATCAGAAGGCCCTGAGCTAAGGACCTGTGAGGTCGGATATTCAGAAAAGAAAATGAAAGTAACTTTTAAGGGAATTGGGGCAAAAAAAAAAAAACAAACCCAGAAAGTGCCGAAAGGGCTCCGAGAGTTGGAAAACGCCCCTTGGGCTCCACCTGGCGAGGAAAGAGCGCGGAGCAGGGATTGGGGACAGGGATTTGTGTCCCTTCCCCATCCGCATCCCGGGCAGGAGCAGCCCCAGGTATGACCCGGACCCTCGCCAAAGCATCAGCAGCTTCACCTTTCAGCTTCGTGTCTGCGGAAAACTGCCCCACGCTGAAATGAAGAGTTGAGGCAGGAATGTCTGTAATTCGGGAACAAGCAGGGGAAAAAAAAAAGATCACCTCGGAGCTAAAACTTGGCTGCCTCCACCTCCTGCCGGGGTCAGATGGGATCTACAGCAGCTCTGCTTTCCCCCCAGAGGTACAGCCAGGAGCTGGAATTGAGAGTCACGGGATATAATTTATCAGCTTTGAAGTTTGGATTTAAAAAGACACACGGAATAGGTTGAAAGAATTAATCATTTATTTTGCGCAGCATAAAATCTGATTTTTTTTTTTTTTTTTACATAGTGTTTATCTGAAAATGGCAAGACCTGAAAGTACAAAGAATCAATTTTTGGAAAATTGAATAACGAGGCTTGACAGTAAGTGGGATAGAGATCCTAACATGACCTGAAGATTGAATTAGAAAGACTATACCACTTTTTCCAAAGTTTTGATCCCATTTTCTTTTCAGTCAATGTTAAAAACTGTGTCTAATAAAACAAATCAAAAGAACAGGTGAAGAAATGCCTCTATAAATTGGAATAATTTCCTTAAAGGTGAAATCCTTTCCACACTTCCTGAATAACTATCAAATAACAGTTAATGTAGTGTTAAAAGCCTTAAAAGATCTCTGCATGTCCATATAAAATTTGCAATAAAAAATGTGAACTGCCTGTTTCAGGTAAGTCTTAAACACAGAACTTTGTATAGTTTATGCACACACAGAGTATTGGCTACCAAAGCATTTTTTCCCAGCACATATTGCAGTAATCCACACCTTTGTGCTATCAAGAAATTGTCTTTTTATTACCTCTTCCACATTCTCAACTCCGTTTTTTTTTTTACCACAGAGTTTTCCAAAGGACAACCATGCTGTAAATACAGCCATTTAAACATTCAGCCCTATAACCCCTCTCTGAAAACACAGGAATAAATATGCCATCTGCAGGTTTGACTTGGCCCTGTGAAAATTTCCCTCATCCAAGGGGGACAGGATGAGAGGATTGTTGCAAACAATGTCCTTTATTCAAGGGTTTTGCCTAAATACACATTGCTCTAAAATCAGAGCAAACTCAGTTGCTCAGCGGGATTTTTTAGGACAAAAAATGGAAGGAGCTGTCACCTGCTTAAGGAACAGCTCATTGTGGTTCTTCTCTCCACCCCTGTATTTCCCAAGGGTAGAAAAAAAGGAGAAGATACAGGAGCAGGGAATAGTTCCAGGTGGGAAGTGAAAGAAGTCCAGGGAATGGAGTCAAATGCACAAATGAGTTCTTGGCACACAGTGAAATTCAGGGACTATTGGCACAGGTAAAGTTCTGGCTCCAGTTCTTCTCCTAATGGCACTGCAAGTATTTTCAACCTACAGTTAATTTTTAAAGCATTAAGGAGCTACTTTAAAACAGGTCTGTGAATGGTAAACAAGAAAAACGTATTTTTTGTTAGAAAGCTGAAATTGGAAAATGGAGATCTTAATCTTTCAGCAACTTTTTTTGGGGAGGGGAATGAGGGGGAGTGAATGTCCTAGAAGAGAAATCAGAAAAATCACATTTAAAACCAACGAATTAGTAGGACAGCAACCATACTAAAATAAATTTAAGTGATTGCTATCAATTAAAAAGAAAAGAAAAAAAAAAGGAAGAGAACACTTCTTGAGGGCTACTTCTTTTTAAATTCTAAAAATTACCTTTTGTTGTGTTTTACTTTTTGGCTAGCTCAAAGGAAATTCTGTGTGTGCCTTCTCATCTAATCTAAAATTCAGTATTTCAAAGACTACCTGACCACAAAGATCCAGCCAAATACAAACCATTCTTACATTACTACTGCACAGCCATTGATGTCAGCGTGTTTTATGAATTCCTGTCCTGCTGCTTACAAATGCCACTGCTGGGGGGTGAGAAACAGCATTGTGTGCACTGTTACACGGAGAGGGGAATATTCAGCAGCTGGGCAATGATCCTACCTAAAGATGATCCTGCCCTGTCTTCACCTGGGAGTGGATAATTCCCTCTAGCACCAAGAGGAGTGCTGGTTTCCAAAATATTTAGGCAAGTGGACCCTTGCTGAAGAAATGGGGATTGTTGGATGTTGCACCTACAGCAGCTTCTCAGCAGCTGCTGTCTCTCTGTGCCTTTTGTGTTTTGGATCCATCTCACCCAGGGGTTTGGCTGAAGCCAAGTATTTCTGCTAGCATTCCCAAGGAGCCAGGAGCAGGATGCTGGATTACTGACAAGCCCAGATTAGCATCTGATTAAGCCTCAAAATCCAGCAAATCTAACTGGCTCAGAAGATTGCTCGTGCCCCATTACCAACCTTCAACAGCACCTTCACTTCCCTCAACAGCAGCAAGGCTGGAGACAGCCAGAAATGAACAATTTATCAATCAGAGAGTCAAGTTTGACAGGGACTAATGTCTCGGTAAAAAGTACAGCATTTTCTGAAAAGGATCAATCTGTTATGCTCTTGCAATTTTTAATGAAGCTAAAGGCATCCTAATTATTTTTCTTTCTGTAATTCCCTTTAATTGCACCTCCACAGCTCACTGTACCAACACCCTTCATCACACTGCTCATGTTTATATACACTGCTATTTATATTCGTGCCTGAGATGAGGATATGACAACCAACACCAGCCCAGTTGTTGGAAACCTCTACAGAAATCAAAGAAACTTCCAGCAGCACAATCATTTCGTACTACTGGAATATTTACGGATCTCTCTTTCTCTCTCTGGAGATACGCAGTGCTAAGCAACTCTCACAAGCCATTTAATATTTAAAAGGAAAAGCTGGGCAGACAAATGGCTTGTCCTTCAGTAAGACAAAGCCAGCCAAGGAAAAAACCAAGGAACTCATTGGGTACTCATAGGTTGGCTTTCTCTGATAAATTTTACAGCTGTTGAGCACAGGAGATACCAAAACCCCTCGATACATTGCATTTAGGTTGATTCAACATGCACACCCTAAACACAATCCTTCACGTTAAAACTGGAACAATCCCCTCCACCTAACTTCTTTTACAGCACCTGAACAAAAGCCTTATTTAAAATGCTTCATCTATTTCCCTCAGCATTTAAATTGTGCCCAAAACCCCCATGATAATATTTCTAAAACTTGCGAAGGCAGCGGGATAGAATTAACCTATTCCCGGGGCTGGGCTCAGGTTTAAGCGCTCGAACTCAAACCACAGCCCCTCAAATCCCTGGCGATTGCACCAGGGATTGGAAGGTATCAAATCTCCTGCGAGGCTGCAGCCAGGGGAACGCAGCTTTCTGACACTTTCCTGGGACGTGGTGTTGCATTCCCATCAGAGGAGAGCTGGGTCAGCAAGAAATACTGGTCTTTCTTACAAGGGATGGTTTGGAGTGCTGTGATTTGGAGCAGCCTGTCTTCCATAATAAATAAAGGATATTTTCCAGTATCATCTTTACTCAATGCTCTGGGTTATTTTCACTCCTCTTCCCTCCTCTTTTTTTTTTTTTTAAATTTTTTTTTAAGGTGTGGTTTATTCTTACACCAGAAGTTGGGCAACAGGAACATAATATATCTCACAACATATATATTTCTTGAAATATATCAGGGAAAGAGATCATTATGAGTTACCAAGTGACTACACTTGGTTATAGTGTAGTCGATCACTGTGTTTCATCTTCCATACAAAACTGCTTGAGAGCATTATTTTCCTTAATGTGTTGCAGGCTAAAAATGAACCCTCAGGGGTTTCCATTGCTCTCCTTGTTGCCAGAGCAACAAAGCAATGCTCACCTGAATTTCTGCCAGTGTAAGTATCAATTTACAAGCCCAGATGAAGTTTGTGCTGCTCACAGGTGTCACTCACAGCATTTTTGCTATGAGCCACATTTTTAGTGTGAAGGAATGCCAGGAAAACTCAAGAATATATCCCAGTATTTCATTTGTGCTACTTGGTTATTGCTCCTCTTCACCCAAGTGTTTCCCTTAAAATATCTTGGCCAACGACATTCAAAGGGAAAGGGTAATACTTTATACTTTTAGATGAAATCCAGTGCACTAAGAAGACTTTGTTCACCAACTCAGAAGAAATCTCATTAAAAAGCCTACTCAGAACCTTTCCCAATAAATTCCTTCCTAAAACTCTTTGTGGTGAGGAGATAGGAGGTTCTGAGGTGAGGGGGAGCAGCGAGGAAACTTTTTAAGAGCATACAAGTTGTTTTCACTTTCTGAATTGGAAGAGGGTTTATTGTTTAACACTGTCCATCCAAAATCCATAATGTCTTTCTGTTTGAAACAAGTGACAGAAGCATAACTTCTACTGCCATACTGCTGAAAAATAAGGAATACAGCTCTGGAGTTATTTGCTACGTGTAAAACCAAACCCAGGAGGATGATGTGGAACTCTTAATTAAAAGATATTAAGAGATATGGAAAATAGAACACTGAGAAAACAGCTAAGCTCTATGGCTTATTTCATGTAATTCACAATTTTTCTGCCCTTAAAAACTAAGAGGCAGAGGAAGAAGGAGACAAACTCAAAATTCCCTCCTGTTTCCAACTCCAGATTTCATGAGAAATCATTTTCAGGTGTTGGATCACAGCATCAATTATGTTACTCTACTGAGCCAAGCAATCTGAAAGTGCAAGAATGGAAAATAAAACCACAGACACTTCCAGTTATGACGTGAAAGATGTAAGTTAGTTAAAAAAAACCAAACCCACAGTGTTTTATTTTCACACACATGACGTGCACCTGTGTAAATGCACCATTCCTGAAAATAAAATTTTTTAAAAAATAAAATCTTTCCTTATTCCATGCAGAGTCAGATGCAGAGGCAGTGTGAATCACAGAGCTATATGAAGGGATTTTGGGTAGAAAATTGTCTGGGCAAGGGACTGGGAAACTCAGAGCTAAGCTTTTTTTTTATTATTTTTTCCCCCTCATTTCCCATACAGATAGCAAACTGCTCTGCTATCAAAATGCAAAGGAATACTTTTTCCTTTTATTATTAAAAAATCCTCAGCCTTGCACTGTTTGTCTTTCCAATCCAAACACTTGGGCCAGTGTTACAGAGAAGCCTGCAACTAGAAAAAAGGAAAATTGTCCTATCTGCAAAGAGAACACCTCGTTCTGACCTCAGCATGAGGACCTGCACTTGCAGAATGGAAGCCTGGTCAAATACATCCTCCCCTGCTCTCTCTGACTATTGTTTCCAGTCCCACCACCTGTTTGTTTTCAGCCAGGCAGGACACACACACACACACTTTTCATTTGATTGGTGCCAAACTGAACAGCTCCAACTGCTGCTTGAGCTGAAAAAGCAGCCAGCATAAAGACTTTCACTTCACAGCCTGTCCATAAAGACAGGTACTTCTCCTTTGAGTTTCTAGGTTGCTGAGCTCAGCTAAATTACAACAAACAAACAAACAAAAGTTGTCTTTCTGATTTTGTTTTCTTTTTGTTACACGCTCTCTAGAAATACAGCAGAACACAGACCTTGCTTTCTTGTCTGTCCATACATATCCAGATCAACCTTTTCTAAATATCAAACTCAGAAAAAAACCCAACAAAACCCCACATGGTGGGGGGGGGAGGGGAACAGGGGGGGACTGAAAGGTTTCTTTTTTTTTTTGTGCACCGAAGTGGAAAGCCATGAAGTATTAATTTTTATAAAATCCCAAAAAAATTCAAAGCCAAGTAGTTCCATTTGGTTGTACAGAGCATCTTTGTGCTTCAAGACCAGTTCTAATCCACACACTCACCAGTGGTAGCATCCTTGTAAATTAAGAGAGGTAGTCTTGTTTTACTCTAAGGCTGAACAAATTTGTTTCCCAGTTTTCACCACCTTGGACTATTTTGTTACAGCTCTCAGGGAGGGCGACCCTCTCAAGTGGCAGCAGTGATCTTGAGGGAAAGAAACCACAAACCAACATTTCTTCTTGATCTCCCTTGCTTTTTCTCTGCTGCTTAAGTCTGACTTTTCTCCCTCCCCCACACCATAAGCACAGTTTCAAAATAAACTGATGTAAACAGAAAGCAGTATTCATTTAATGCAATTAATAAGAAAGATTATTAATTTTTTTCTCTTTTTCTACAAGCAGGGCTCGATTAGTTAGAAAATACTGACAGCTCCTTTTTTTTTTTTTTTTCGTGAAAGAGAGATGGACAATTTTGTTCAGACAGTGGAAGAACATCATGGTGTGGCTTTTTATCTTTTTTTTAAAAAACTTTTTTTAGGTTTTTTTTTTTAAAGAAGGTACTGTAGAGAGCATGAAGTCTCATTCTACTGCAGTAGCAAATCCAGTACCGTAGCACTTCAGAGGTGGTTAACAGTGCTTTGGTTCAGAACCGGTGTTAGAAAATAAAGCTATAAAAGTCACGGCGCAGGATATTTGGTGGGATTTTCTCAACAGCGTTTTGTAGGAACGTAGGAAGGACTGAGGAGGCACTGTCTCCTTCCCCTTGGCAGAGCTCTTTGTCCTGGGCCCTGCTTTTAAGTCTGCTTTTTTGGCATCCAGCCTCTCACTTCCACCGGTGGCGCACGAGGGAGGACTCGTCGTTGACCACGTCGTTGTCCGTGTAGCGGTGCTGGCAGCGGGGCGGGATGAGCAGCAGGACCACCAGGACCAGCAGGATGACCCCACACAGGCTCATCAGGGCGTAGGAGGCGATCCAGAGCGCGGGCTCGTGGAAGGAGACGCTGGAGACGCAGTTGCTGGCGACGTCCGCCGTGGTGAAAGGGCCCTCGATCTCGGAGACGGGAGCGCCGTCAGCTTCTGGGGAGGTACAGAAAGGGAGGGATCAGGTCCTGCAGACACCTTTAAAAAAGTACTCCTGTACTTTAAAAAGCCCCTCTCTGTCATCACTCATCTCGGCACGCTCGTGTTTTACTGCATTTCTCACTGCAAATAAAAAATGCAAGAATCCCAAGTTTACAAAAAGGGGCTCTTGAAGCATAAGGAGACCGTGACTCTCCCATGTTGGAATTCTGGAAGCTGAGAATTTTAGGCTTTCTGTGCTGACAGGCACTGACCCTCAAGCAGGCACTACATTTGACCTGAGGCCGTGGAACAGGCTTCCAAAATCGAGTGACAGCACTGGGATTGTGGGTGTGTAGTTTGAATAGAAGTGTGCAATGTCACAGGACAGAAAACTTAGGATTTAAGGTTTTAGTGTATAGTAATATATATAGAGCAACATGGAGGATTTAGGGCTAAGTTCCTCTTCTTTCACCTTCTTCTTCATGGGTTTGGGTGTTTTTTTCTAATTGGGTGAAAAAGGTCCACACTGTGGACTTTGGGTGGTCAATTTTTGGGTCAAAAGTATAAATAATATAGGTGTCATCTCGTTATTGGGTAATTAACACTTGAAAGACCTTGGGATGAGTTAGAGACACCTCCATTTTCTACCTTGTTACTTAGAGCTCATGACTTGTGAGTCTGTACTATAGATAAGAATTAATAAACACTGAGTCTGAACACAAATCTGTGTCTTCCATGCTTTAATCCTGGCCCTAACACGAAGAAAAGAAGATAAAAACCTCACACTCCCACATCTCCACAGGCTGTCTAGGAGAGAACAGGCACTACAATCAGTCAAAGCCCAAATGACTGGATCACTTTTTTGCCTCTGCAGTAATCTTTCAGAAATATCCATTTAAATATCCTACCACATCCACCCTGGTGCAGGGCAGGGCTGGACAGTTTTTTGCTTGTTTCTGGCATTTCCAACAACTGGAAAAGCACCTCAGGTGGTTCTTTGATCTCCTGGTTTTGCTGTCTTCTTAGGGAGCAGAAGGAAAGTTCATCAGCGTCACAGATACCTTAAAGGACTTTGTCCTAAACACAAGGTGCAGTGTGGAAAGCAGCACAGACACTCTTGTGGATGAAAATCCAGAAGGAAGGGGAGGTGAGGCAGGAGAGCTGGGTGACAGCTCTCCATGAAAGAGGAGTGGAGGCAAGGAAGGTCAGTGTCAGGAGTGAGGAGCAGAGACATGAAGGAACAACAGTGTTGGGCTGGGAGAACTAACCCAACAACTCAAAAAATGATGATGAAGTTAAAGCAAGAATCAGTCGTAATTTGCTTCTCTAGTCAGCCACACTTCCATGACACATCTGAGTATTTTTTCCTGAAGGCCTCAGTTTTAACTGTCCTGCTTGATTTCTCACACATTTTACATACAGGCACACTCTTGCCTGATTGGAAGTGATCCCATCCACTAAAAACTGCATCTCTTATTTTCACATATCTTAGTCACAACTGCTGAGACCGTATTTAAAGAGATTACCATAAACTACCCCCTTGGAAAGAAGAAGAGAGCCTGGATTTTGCAAAGGTGGACTTTAAGGTTCTTAAAAAAAATGCAGAATAGGTTGGTTGCTTTATCTGCATAGATTTTGGTTGTCATTCAGTCCCTGGCCTCATAAGACCTCGTATTATTTTAAGGTTTAGGTTTTGTTACACTTAATTCAACTTAACTGTGGGCTGGTGTTGAAAGGGACAATCCTGCACCCTCACTCCTGTCCCTCACAGCCCCTTTCGTGTTGGTGGAGGGAATGGGAGGCTGCAACTCGCAGATCAGATGGGAAACCAACGTTCACAACAAAACAAAATGCCCAAACAAGGAATTTTCTGTGGAATCACTCATCTCAACCAACCCTTTCTCCACCCCGAAGTGTGGGAAGACTCCTGTAGCAGGAATAAGCTGTGAGAGCAAACTGGGGGCACCCGAGGCTGCACCCACGAGGACCCTGGCACTGGTGAATAACCAAACACCCACTCCCCAAACTCATTAGATGGTAAAATTCTGCCTAGAAGGTCTGTGGCAAAAATCCTTTTTGTCCAGGGCCCCAGGATTGCACTTTGTCTGCTCTGCATTTATTTCTTCTGGACATCTCACCCCCTCACACCATTGGTTTGTCTCCATGAAGTCCTGCAGCAACACCAAACTCAACCACATTTAACACCAATTTGTAATGCAAGGCTTAGGTATCATTACTTAGTTGTATTTTGAAGAAGTTGGGGGGAAAAGAAAAAGCAGTACAATTTTCCACCTTGGAAATAGCTTTGAAAATAAACAGTCTCTAATTACTCATTATTTGGCTCGAGCACAATAATTACTCCTATTAAAGAAGAACACAAAACTGTTGCCATAGTGGCTGACATTTTAAATTGCATCTTGAGAATGCTTGATAGCAGAACAGCCTCTGCCTTCTTCCCTCCAAAAGGGAAAAAAGTTTTCCCTCACACTCTTCCACCCCCAGAGAAATTGAGAGGAAATTTGCCTAAATTGTTCAAAGAAGCCCTTAACATAAACTAACAGTCACACACACTCAGCACATTACACATTATCTGAATTAGAGTATTTTGATGCATTATTTTAGAATATCTGGTGCTACCTAACTACAGTAATTTTATAATCTTGAATAAATGAGATTTTCTTCATTGTTGATGATTACAGGACAAAAAGGGTGCCTCTGGAAAAATGCTATTTCCCAACATTTGTGTAGAACCCAACACATGCTAGCTCACCCACTTGGGGGGTTACAAAGGCAGTAAATCTGGAATTAGATCAAATTCATCATAGAATTGTAAAGTAGAGCTTGAAAGGGGCCCCTGGAAGGCACCTAGACCAGGATCCTATTCAGAGCAGGACTGTCAGGATCAATAGATCAGTTCTGCTGCAGATTTATCCAGCCAGGCCTTGTCAAACCCCGAGGATGGGGACCCTATTTCAGTGCTGTGCCACCCACCTGGTGAAGAAAACACTCCTCATGTCCAACGTTCCTGAATGTCCCTGGTAGATGTTGCTGTTTGTTATGTAATTTCATTTTCACTTACCTTGGCTTGCACTCAGATTAGGCACTATCAAAATCCCAGTTCTTTTCCCACAGGGCTATTTTTTTTCCCCTATTTTTTTTCTTTGTTTGGGAAGGGACCTTAAAGATGATCTAGTTTAAACCCCCTGCCATAGGCAGGGAACTTTCCATTAGACCAGGTTGTTCAAAGCCCCATCCAACCTGGCCTTGAACATTTCCAGGTTGCTTCACTAAAATCAACTTGTTGATCTGAACATCCTGTCTGAAGAAGGGACCTGATCCAAAAGCCTGTCCTAGTCCTCCTGTAAATTCTGGGTTATCAACAGGCAACTCAAAATTATTTGTCTGAGTGAGTCTTAAAGAGTTTCATGTAATGAGGAAAAGGCAAATTTCCTGCTACAGTGGAATAGCTTCCTGCAGCCATCTAACTGTCCTCATTCTTGGTACATCCTGGAGAATGAAAACGATCCAAGGAAAAATGTGAGATAAGCCAGTTCTCATCTCTAGCCAAGCCTGAAAAGTAACCTGGAAGTTCAATGAAATGAAGGTTTTTAGTCCTGTTCTCATAATTTTTGCACTCATCATGTACAGCTCTAGCACCTTATAAAAACAAGCATTTAATTTAACGTTCATACCAAGGAAGCAAAGGTCATTGCAAAGCCAGAATGGTCTTTAACATCCCTGTTTCTGCAGATTCGAGCCACCAGTAATTCAGTTTAATTTATGCCACCGAGCTGACTAGAAGGCTCCAAATAAATGCCATTAATACAGTCTTGGAACCCTGGGCACTGAGAATTCCAGACTTTCTGTGCTGACAGGCACTGACCCCCAAGCAAACACTGCATTGACCTGAGGCTCTGGAGAAGGCTTCCAAAATTGAGTGACAGCACTGGGATTGTGGGTGTGCAGTTTGAATAGAAGTGTGTGATATCACAGGGTGGAAAACCTAGAGTTTAAGGTTTTAGTATATAGTAATATATATACAAAGCAAGATTGAGGATTTAGGGCACAGGCCAAGTCCTTTTCACGTTCTTCATGGGTCTGGGTGGTATTTTGTAATTGGGTTGAAAAATCCACATTGCAGACTGCAGGTGGTTGGTTATGGGGTTAAAAATAAAAATAATTAGGTGTCCTTTCATGATTGGACAACTTGGAAAGAGTTAGAGGCAGAGCTATTTTTCACTTTGTTAGCTAGAGCTCACAACTTGTGAGTTGTATTATAGATAGGAATTAATAAACATCTGAGTCTGAACATGAGCTGCATCTCTCAAACATTTAATCCCAGCTCTAACAGAAAAGAAGATGAAAACCCCACAATTTAGTTGCTGTGGAGGGCATGGCTGCCTCCACGGGAAGCCAGTTAAGGAGCTTCATCCCTCATCCTGCACAGACCTCACCACCAGCAGCTGTGGCTCCCTGTTCCAAGTGCTGTTAAATATGGGAACCACAAGCTGTGGAGAAGTAAAGCTCAGCACAGCTGGCACAGCCCAGGGAAATGTCATCTGCCCCATGTGAGTGGAATGTGACAGATCCCTGCATCCTGTCTCATCTCAGCCACTCAGCACTGATTCCTCAGGAAGCTGAGTTCCCGTGATGCTGGGTTAGACATGTGCAGAAAACGTGGACAGGGAGACAAGGAGGAAATGTCTTGGAGCACCAGCTGGGTGTAGTCACATGTCCAAGCTCATGGAAATTCCAATGGCAGCTCTGTTCAGCAGGCTCAGTTCTTCCTCTCTGGCAGAACTACGTGAAGTGCTCTAACTGTGCTTGCACCAAGGTGTTGTTGTAGTTCCCTGATTATTTTCTCAACAAAGAAGAGCTGGCAAAGCAATTCCAATGCACAGCCTCGTGTCCCCTGCTGACCACACGTGCTCAGTGTGCTCTGTCAGATGCTCCTTCCTCCCTCCACTGATGGCTGCAGCAGGGCAGGGACAGCTGCAGCTCCAGCTGCAGTCAGGAGGCACCAGGAGGAATGAAAGGCAGGAAAATCTGGCCTGCAGTATTTGTCCAGTTACATCCTCCTGCTGGATGCATTCAAAGTGTCTGTCATCACTGCATGGCACCTCACAGAAGCGTCCATGCAGCAACTCATATCAATATCCAGATTTTCTCTGGGAGCCAGCTCGAAGCTGATGAGTCTGAGCTTGTTAACAATGGAGAGATTATTTAAAAAAAAAAAAAAATAAAAAAAATTAGAAGCTTTACAACTGTCCTAGAGCCACAGCTCAGCCAGCCAGTATCTCTGCATTAAGCACTCCCATCCTAACTACCTTTACCTTCTCTAAGACCTTAAAGAAGCACTGCCAGTTCCAGTCCTTTTCTCGTGCAAACCTCGGGTGAGACAACATTTTTCAGGGCACAGATCACTCCTNTGTGCCAACATTGTCTCGAGACAATGTTTTTCAGGGCACAGATCACTCCTGTTTGGCACAGAGACCTGAATATGGGTGCACATCCTTCCCCTCCTCTCCCACGTGGAAGTTCTTGTGATGCCAAAGCAATGTCTGAACAACAAGGGGAGAAAACCCCAAAACTTTTGGGTTTTAGCTACCCTTGGTGAGAAAAGAGAAATCATGAAATCTAACCAGCACGGTAAAATCAGCCAAAAATTATGAGCTTTTTCACATCTCCTCAGCAGCTTGTTAATAAATTAATGGTGTTCTGCTTACAGTGAGAAAAGTAATTGCTCAGAATTAACACAAACACTTAATGTGAGTCCCATTTTCACCTCAGCTCGCTCTTTGTGAATTTCTGAGGGGCTGAGCAGGCTCAATTTACATTAAAAGTGTGATTAAGGCACTCCGCTGCACACTGCAAGAGTTGGTTGAAGAATCCATTTATGCACAACTCAGGAACCAGCCCAAAATGAAGCTGCATTAAAAACAGGGGCTGGTCTGACGTACCTGTTGGGGAAACTGCACACAGAGGCAGATGTCCCAGAAAGATCATCTCTGTGAGAGGGAAGAACCCAGCACAGACACCCAGAGCTGAGGCTGATTCACTTCATGCCAAAAGATGTTGCAATACAGTTTTGGTTTCCTCTTTTTTTTT
>VYXD01015957.1:46371-82902 GCA_013397195.1 Hylia prasina
TTCCTTTGAAATGTGAGTAGCTTGGAATTCTTTTAAAATACACCCTTCACACAGTGGAGTAACCACGCTTTACACCAGCAGGTAAGTGGCAAAGGTGTTTCTCTGAGTTCCCTCACTCCCCAAATGCTGAGAAATTTTTCCCTTACCTGCACAGGGACTCACTGCAAAGCCCACTCTCCTCTGGGCTCTGTCAAAGATGACATAAAATCCTTCCATGACTGTAGCACCAATGACCAGAGCGTTTGTGGAAGAGGAGATGCCAAACCTGTAGCACTGCAAATTATCTCCTATCACGAGGATGGGTTGAATATAAAGCTGTTAAAAAGAAAATAAAAAAAAAAANAAAAAAAAAAAAAAAAAAAAAAAAAAAATAAAAAAAAAATGGAAGCCAGAGTGTAAAAAAACCCAATACCTCACAGCAGGTAGAAGTTCAGACTTTTTCATTTTTACAGTCCAGGCATGCAAATTCCACTGGAAACAGAGAATGGATAGGGGCAAACAGATTTTTTGTATATGATTTAAAACTGGTCAAAGCTAACAGGCAGGTAAGAGGTAAAGCTTGTGGATTCTAAAATGAATTTGAGCACAGTCATCACTACATGCAGGTCAACAGCAAATTCTGAGATTCTCACTTTTTACCATATTTTCCATAAGGGAAGGATGGCTGAGGAAGATCTTGGGAAATGAACTCAAATTAGAGAACAATTTAGTTATTGAAAGCATTATTAGGATGGAGTTGATTCAGAGAGCATTCAGTGTCAGCTTCAAGATTCTAGATTTTATAAATTCAAGTCACATTTTACCCCGTCTCCTCGGGGAAGATGAATGATTGCCAAGCTACATGATCAATACAGAAAAAAGCTTATCATAAGGCTTTACTATATTTCAAGTTAAAATGTATTTAATAGGTTCATTCTTTCCTTTGCTCCTGCCTGTCCCTTGAGGTAAAAGAATGTATCAGTAATGTTAGAGAATACCAGCCTGTACTGCAACTTATACTGGGAGGGCAAGCCAGAGAAGAAAAACAAAAGTGGCACATTATATTCTAAATATAATGGAGTGGATGGAATATTAATAAAAGATAAACCAGGCAAGTTACAGAAACTGGTGAAGAGCTCACAAAGGGTCATTGCCAGGATTTTCATATTCAGAAGAAGCGCTCCAACTCAAAATGCCATGAGAAACAAATCAATTCCCTTCCCAAAACGAGAAGATTAAAACGAGCAGAGACATTCTGTATTGACATCTGATGTGGCCAAAGGTCATGAAAACAAAACAAAAACTTGCCCTTTTTTGCCTAAGAAATTGAAAAAAAAAATAATTCCCAATGAGACGGACTGCACTGAGAGGGAAACTGTGCTTTGTCCCTTTCTTTTTTTGCTTTTAGGTTTGACAAGTTTGTTATTTTCCCTATTTAAAATTTGATTTTTAAAATTTGATTAAAAAAGGTTTCCTTTGCATGCAATAAGCCAGTCCCCTATTACTGCTAAAAATAGCTCCTATTTTTCAAGAGCATGTGCTTTATAAGAGTAAAAATAAATGCAGAGATGAATAAACAAAGAGGGTTGAGACCTGTGGTAGGATAGAGATCCGAAACGACCTACTGGAGTTCTCATCCCTCAGGTAAATGGAGAGTTTGGGAAATAAGGACCAGGGTTTTTCACTTCTATCCCAGCATGCAAGCTGTGAACCAGTCCAGAAACCAGAAGAGAATTCTTGTATCTGTAAAACAAACCAACCAAATGAAATTAGAGATTACAGACATTTTGATAGATTTTTGTGAATGATCACTACCACTATTCGATACTTCTTTCATTTCCATGGAGAAAATCAAGAACACAAATCTGAGCTGCTTCTTAAGGACCAAAACAAAAACCAAACCCCAGCAGCCAAACCAAGGTGTGTCATAACCCATCACGACCTGGAGAAGGGGGAAGACACAACAAAAACAAGTTTAGCTCTCCCTTCCCTCCCCATTTTTGCCTCATTATTTCCTCTACTGCAGTGAACACACGTGGCCTCCCTGAGCAATCACTTCCACAATGGGATTTTGCTGCCCCCCTCCCTCCTCTCTGACCAAACACTGTTCTGAAGCAGCATTTTGCATTTTATAAAAAACACAAACCAAAATACAAACCACGTGAATATATAACGAGAGAATGAGGTCACCTCCCTCCCTCATGCACCTCCAGCTTCTTACTCAGCTGCAGAGTTTTGAAGCCAAGGGTTAAGCCAAAAATCTCCTGGCATCGAAAGGAATCAATGCTTGCTGTAGTGCAAGGAAACACATCCCTCTGTCTCTTTTGCTGCCCTGTCACTCCCTACCAGTACAACCTGACATGCTTTTGAAATAAAACTGATTCACAGTACTATGTAATATATCCATGGAACTAACAAAACAAAAAGCCAACCCCTACAGAGCTTGTTTGGCTGAGACAAACATCTTGCTCAATGTTCCTGCTCCCTGAAGCTGACTTGCTGCCAGACCTGAGCAAAACCTTTCCTCGTGTTCCTGCATTACTTTGGCTGGTTCTTTTTCCCCCGTGAAGCAGCAGTCAAGGGAGGAGCTTGGTCTGAGGCAGCACAGGCAAAGCCTCCCATCTGGGTGGAGGAAAAAGATGGAATGCAGCCTCTGCACTGTCCTGGTTTTTATTTATCTGTGATATTGATGATTCTGTAGGCATCAGCTCATTCATTAAAATATGGCATTTTACAGGTGACAGGCACTCGCCTGCCAAGGAAGTGTTTGTTAGGGCTGCACAGAGACTCCCTCACATTTCCAAGTGCTCTGCTCTGTTCCTGGGCCTCAACAAGCACAGAATTGTGTGAACCAGGAGATTTTTCACCACAAACAGGCCTTTCACCCTGAACTCTCAGTTCATGCTGAAGTGCATCCTCTGGCACAGGGCAGAACACTCTTCCCTCAGAGCTGAGTCCCAGGCCAAACCTGCTGAGAAATACAGTTCTCCTCTCTTTCCAATTTGTCTTGAAATGCAGATCTGAGAAAAATTGCAAGATACCACCCAGCCAGGTCAGACCAAGCCTATAAAATGCTCAGTTTTAAGTGCCTGCTTTAATTTCCCAGACAGGCTCCTTAATGCATTGCATTTCTTTCCCTTCCTCCTGCACGCTGCAGCAATGCATGTGGGAGATTTGAGTGCATGATACCCAAAAGACTATTAAAATACAGATTTTAGGATTATCTGAGCCTTCCTTCGTTCAACTTTTTAACTTAACATTGAATTACTGCTGTCCTGACTTCAGCTCTGCGAGGTGTAGTAGGTGCCCTCCCTCCCTGGCTCATCTCTGCCCATCTGCCAAAATCACCACCCTTCAACACCAAACTGCATCATAACTGCTGCTCCCTGAAAGACTTCAGTCCAAATAATTGGAGTTTACAAAACCATCTGCACCACTAAAGAGCACAGGGCTCCCAGCCTTGTTTTTTTAACTGAGCTGAATAAAGGCGTCACACACAGTTATCCCAGCAAATCTGGGAAATGACATCTGGCTGGGGTGCTCATAACAAGCTATGAGGAGCAGGAACTTGTTAACCTGGCTCACCTGTGGTCAGAAAAGTGTGTCTGACTACAGCAGATGATTTTTTTTCAGTGGTACATCTCCTGCCAGAAGCAGAGAACTGCAGTACAATTGCTGAAAATACCCATTTTCCTGACATTGCTCCTTACACAGCTAGAATCTCATCCTTGAACCCTGTAACTACTTTCTTATTTAGTAGACTATCTCCTTTGTTTAGAGCTGTCAAAGTAAATTCTGGGGTGTGTGGAGAGAAAGGGGTACAGCTGGAAGGTCCTTGAAATTAAAAAGAACTCAGAAAAAAAGCTACTTGATGCATTTTTAATAGGAACAGGAAAAAAAATTAAGCAGAGTGAATGGTTCCCCTCTAACACCTTATTGATCTGTCCAGTTTCCTTGTCAGGTGGAAGGCCCCAGTTCAAATGTCCTGACCAATATCAGAGGGGAGTGTGGACCACTGTGACCCACTTCCCAGGAGGATTCCTTATCCCCAGGAACTCTTAGGGTGGCTTCTTTCAGTTCTCCCCCACATGGACTGAAATTGTTCCAGGCAACAGTTAAGTGTTGTGCAAAGAGAAGAACCCGTGACTGGTACATTTATTTCAGATACTGGACATCTGCAGGCGGTGAAGAACACTTCATGCCAAATCTCTGCTCTCAATCAAGTAGGGAAAAGGATCTCAATCTTGAATTATCAGCACACAGGCAAACACTCTGTCTTTGGGGCAGCTGCTTACTGTGTTTCCTGTGATTTGCATCACCAACCACTGTCTGATTGTGGGCCCACGACAAAAATATCAAGTTTGTTCACACTGAAATAGCTGGTGTTTATTCTTCCTCTTTAACCTTCTTGGTGCTGTTCCTTGTATTGAACAAAAAATTATGAATAGTTTTTATTAACCTGAAAATGCTGCTTCAGCCACTCTGCACACAGAGAACTCCACCATCCCCATGCCCTACTTCTAAAGCCCACTGTGTTTCCAAAGAAAGATGCTTTTGAACATAAATAATTCAATAATGAAGGTCAAAAGCAGCTTTATTGATATGAATAATCCTAATGAATGGCATTTATTCTAGACAGCACTGAGAATTATGCTTGGAAAGGAACTGCTTGCAGCAGCAGGTTCTCCTACTTTATAAACACTCTGTTTTGAATGAAAAGACTGATTTTTGCACTCTTAATACTTTGAATCAGAGCAAAAGGGATTATGTCCGTGTTTCTGAAATGCTTGGAATAAAACACTCCATCTCTGCCCTATTTCTGATGCATTTCCATACACACACTTCTTGTCTGCACTCGTGGCCCCCCTTTTCCCTCCTCCCTTTTTTTTTTCTTCACCTCTTCCTTTCCATCAAAGGCCATCAGTCATTTCTCCCTTATTACCAGGGCTAGACCAGGGAAGGTTCTGCTCCCCTCAGGTGAGAAACCCATGACTTGCAAGGCAGGCAGCAGAGACGACACTCCTTTCAAAGACCCTGTGATCCTCTAACAGGAATTGCACATTTCTGAGCAGGTTTCGTGGCATTTTCTTACCAGGGACGTGCGAGCTATCGCCTGCACCACAGCACTGAAGACTTTCTCTGGCAGTCGAAGGAGAGTGGTTCCACTGTCTACTATGGCTTTATCAGCATTGTACTGGGGAGGGGAGGGAAAAAAAAAAACAACAAAGGAGAGAAGTTGTAGGCTGTAGTTCCTGTAATGCGGATCCCACTGTCTCCTAACCAGAACAAAGCTGCTCCTTTTTGGCAGCTGCCTTCCCAGAACTGCGTGTCATACTTGTCAGCAGCTCTCTCCAGCTGACAGCTTCAATTCCAGTGAAATCTGAGAGCAAAAGAAAGCAAGATACCATCAGCCTAGACACAAGAGTGGGTTTATCTGCGCCGGTCAGGAAATTACTGTGTCACCACAGCTGGTGCAAATGGTCCTACTGCCGTAAAAAAGGGAAGTCTGGCCCCTCTCAGAGGGGGCAAAAGCACTTTAATATTCAGTGGAGAGGTGTTAAATACCCTGATGCAGCTCCCAAGCCCTGAATCAAGGTCTCTGCTAGCACGGGTGCAAATCTAGTTTAAACACAGAAGCCTGTTTTAATGGCTGGCATATCTAATATAAGAATAACAGGAAATAATTAGGCATTATTACATGTCTGTACTGGCTCAAGAGTACAAATGCCACACCTTTACCCCCTGACTGCTGAAAACCCCTAAAACACAAAAACCCCAAAGAAACCTGATGTTTCAGTCTTGCTGCCCTGAAATCTGCACAAAAAACCCGTCCATAGCAAACACCTCTCTTATTACTAAAAGTTCAACCCTAAAATTAAGAGATTTCAGCAAACTTCAGATACGGTAAATGAGGTGTAAACTTCCAAAAGGGTAAATCTTTTTTCATGAACTCCTTAAAAACTATGATTAGCTGTGGGGGGAAAAAAAAGGCAAGTAGCAGTGGCAGCTATTTGCATTAACTACTTTTGCTGCCAGCTTAGACAGCAGGATTAATATAACTGAACTGTGACATGTTTATGGCATAATCATAAGACACAGGATGATATACAGCCTAAGCTACTTAGGAAGAGGTCAAACAGCAAGTGAATTTAAAATACCCTGGTTTAGATGCTATCAAGTCACATGGAGTCCCTTTAGTGTGGTGACAAAAATAAAACCCACCCAAAAAGTAAGAAAAACTAACTCTGACGGTTTATTTTCACATTTCTTTTTGAAAGAGCTGCTATGGGGCTGCCACACAGAGCTGACAGGAAAGGAGACAGGAAACCATTTATTACACACTCGGAAATACTTCTAAAGAGTGGAAAGAAATGCCAAGGCATTTTGGAGTCCATTTTAACAGGTTTGTACCACAAAATACACAATCACTGGCATCCTGGAATGCCACCCTTGGAAAACAAAAAATAGTTAAAAGGGTTGACCATTGATATAAAGCTGTGCAAAAATCTGGGAGTAGTGGGATTGCTTGCACTGGGAACTGAGCACCTGGTTTTGCCTTCTTGGCTTTCCTGGTTAATATTTACCAGTGCAAAGTGCACTTCTGGCAGCTCAGGACTTCTCTCAGGCCCAGCTGCCAAGCTCAGGGCCACCACAGCAGTGCTGGAGCTCTGGACACATTCCCAGCATTGAAGCAAGGGGACAACTTTTCCCTGGCAAGGAAAGGAGCAGTCCCTGGTGAAGGCTGTGAAAAAAAAAAAAAGTGTTCCATTTCCTAGAGAACAACAGAGAGGAGAGAGGGCACATAGCTCCTCATCCTAGAGTGAATCATGCATCCTCTGCGAGCTCCTAACCAGCCAAGCTTTAATTGTACTACTCCTGTTTTAGTGCTCTTCCTCTGAATTGCTGTGGGAAGGTCTCCTTTGATCCAGGAAGGCTTGATCCTTCTGCACCAGTGAAAGCAACCCCTGGCTCAGAAAAGAGCAACAATTACAGGAAACTTTCCTGACACACCACTGAATTTTTCAGTGAGTTGTTTTCTGGCAACAGCATGTATTAAACCACTGAAGGGCTCCCCTTCAAAAACATGTTGACTGTTTTTTAAGGCAAGAAAGAAAAGCAAACATTTACTTTAAAGGACCAGTGGTTTTGCTTTCCTAACAGCACAGTAGAGAGAGGCATTTAAACAGACCTTGTTCTGCTTATTGAGTTGAAAGATGCTGGGACTCATTTTAAATAATTGATATGGCACGATGATTTCAATACTTTGCATGGAAATATAATATTTATGCACATGTAATATTGTAATCATGAATTTCACTTAATTTATATGAATTATAAAAACTTTAAACTTACCACGTCCCATTGATCTCCAGCTAAGAGCAAGAGATTGAAATGAAATTAGGATGTCTAAAGAAATTGGGGTATAAAAAAATACAGAACTAAAATCAAAACATGAATAGCAACAAGCAAAAGTAAGGAAGAGATAAAGCACACACATACACATATGTCCTCCACAAAAAAAAAAAAATTAAATGCCTTTGGAATAAAAATTGCAACAGCACAGTCTCATTAGACCGATCCAGATACAGCAGAGCATTATTCCTAATAGAAACAGAAAGCTTATCCATCAGGAATAATAACTGCCAACCATAAGAGAGCAAAAGTTGATTGCAAAAACATGAAATAAAGAAGGAAGCCTAGGATGAGAACTTTAGGAAACAACCCAGGGTGACACCTGTGCACTGCCATCATGAGTTGTGAGCTTAGACAGCTCTACAGGGGCCAATCCAGAATCTCCCACTACCTTTGTCTGACCAGAATTGCTTTAATTCAGTTCTCAGGAGACTGCAAAGCACACCCGCTTGAAAAGACAAAACTGATCAATTTGGGTTGTTTTTTTTCTTTTTCCTCAGCCAAACTTGTGTTTCACAGAGACAGGAACACAGAAGGGCCAATACCTCTCTGCAGTCCAGCTCCAGGTTCTGTCCCCCGACCTCCAGTTTGAGGATTTCCACCTGGTAGTACCACTCCTCCTTGATGGGTGTGTACCAGATATCCCCCGTGTACAGACTGGGCTCAATTCCACCCAGCACCTGAGGGGAAGGACAAAAGAAGTCACATACTTTAAAATCCCACGTGTTTAGTTTTGGGGCAAGTGCACACAAAAACATGGGGATATTTAATTGTGATACTCGGGCGCACCAAAGTTTTAATATTTAGCATCATTGTTTTGGATTTTACTGTCAAGTTTCTGGTCAATAGTAGAGCAATAGGAAACATCTAGACATTAAACAGATTGTGCTTCAAACAGAATTCCCATACTGGGCCAAATTATCAGCATTTTCACCTACAACCTCACACTGATTCTATTATGAAAACTCCACTGTTTAAAATTAAAACAGCATCTTCAGTGGTTAAATCCAGGCAATGTATAAAAATGGGACAGAATAACAAACCTGCATGCGAAAAATTTGCTTTATCAGACCTGAAAAGCTTTAATACTGTCCAAGAAGATTTCAGTTTCCCTTACACACATCCCAAATGGAATCCCATCCTCTCAATGCTATCACAATTAGCTTCCATCAAAATTGAGGCTGAGGATGGCTGGGAGCACCTGTGCACTCTCTGACTCTGATTTAAACCCAAGGCAGTTTTCTCTTGGTCTTCAGTTATATGAATAACATTTGCAATCTGTGAACTGTCTTCAAAATTAAATATTTGTGATCAGGTCCTGTGCTGAGATGTTTGTTTCAGCATCATTTGGGAACAGTCCTTCCATCTACCAACTCCAGATACATACTGGGCCAATTCGTGGTCCCACTAAAGATAATAGAAAGACTTCCCAGAGTAACAGCAAGCAGGAGATCTGATCTACAGATTTTTCCCTTTAATATCTTGTTGACAAAAAAAAAAAGCCCCCTGATTCCTCTCCCCCTTTTCATATCATATTAAAAAAAAATAAATTTACTGTAGCATTTTGATGAGATTGAACAAATTTATCAGCTGAATAAGGGTCTACTCCATTTGAGAAATATAGCAGAATCTGCCCTGAGGAAACACCACAACATTCACGTTTTTCTTTGTTAAAAGATGAAAAGTTTACTCAAACTTGAGAGAGAAAAAACAGAATTGAGAACGAAAATAAATAACGCTCGAATTTTGCCTAAGGGCTTAACTTTTCTTTAAAAAAAGATAGAAAACATATTTAAAATACGAAAATATATTTAAACACTGAATTTGGCAGAAGCAGGGTAGCCAGAGAAAAGAGGGAGAGAGATGAACAAAGATACATTTTCCCTCTCCTATTGACAGATACCCACAAGACTACCTCCGTTGGTACCACTTCCAGAAACAGGGAGTCCAGCACCACACATCTGCAGGGAGAAAATGTTGGGGATCTCTGCCTGCCTCACGAGGGAATCAAAGAATGTCTCCACAGAACTCGAAGGCTTGAAGGTGTTGAAAAGCAAAACAAACAAACAAACAAACAAACACAAGAATTGCCGGGCTCATTAGAAAGTTTCTTTGCAGAAATCAGCAAAACGTTCAAACAAGGCCATTTTTTTATGAGTAAATTGAATTTCTGACAAGCAGCTGATGAAAGTTCTAGACATAATAAGCCATTAAAACCCCAATATCTGTCATTTTTCTGTTTCTGCTGTTTTTGAAAATGTTTTTACTCTCAACCACTGTCAGCACTGCTGCCACCAAATCCCTAAAACACGGGAGCAATTTTCAATTGCAGTTTCCAAACCCAAACACCAGTTTCAGGCAGAAACTCTCACCGATAATTTCTGTTTGGAAAAGGCTTTGTGTTATTAGAACACTCAAACATAACTTGCCTTTCATGCCTTTCCAGCAGAATTTTAAAGTCAAGATTTTCAGTTTTTCAACACTATTGAATTCTGATGAACTTTTGAGTTCAGTGGCCCTATTTTCCTCTCTTTTGTCTTAAGAACTTCATATCTAAGCATGCTGTCTTCAGCTGGTTACTGGCCAGCAGGTTCTTCCTGACACTGCAGGTCCTGTTTTCCTTTGCAGTCACTGGAGTGCTGCAACTTCCCTGTAATTCAGATTTGTGTGCACTGAGGTCAGAGGGGCCAAGTGCTCTCACTACACAAAGCTCAGAGCAGCCTCAGAAGCCAACAACCCTGAAGTCCTTGGAAGAAGGGAAGAACAAATGCTCTGAGTACTCTTCTCTTCTCTTCTCTTCTCTTCTCTTCTCTTCTCTTCTCTTCTCTTCTCTTCTCTTCTCTTCTCTTCTCTTCTCTTCTCTTCTCTTCTCTTCTCTTCTCTTCTCTTCTCTTCTCTTCTCTTCTCTTCTCTTCTCTTCTCTTCTCTTCTCTTCTCTTCTCTTCTCTTCTCTTCTCTTCTCTTCTCTTCTCTTCTCTTCTCTTCTCTTCTCTTCTCTTCTCTTCTCTTCTCTTCTCTTCTCTTCTCTTCTCTTCTCTTCTCTTCTCTTCTCTTCTCTTCTCTTCTCTTCTCTTCTCTTCTCTTCTCTTCTCTTCTCTTCTCTTCTCTTCTCTTCTCTTCTCTTCTCTTCTCTTCTCTTCTCTTCTCTTCTCTTCTCTTCTCTTCTCTTCTCTTCTCTTCTCTTCTCTTCTCTTCTCTTCTCTTCTCTTCTCTTCTCTTCTCTTCTCTTCTCTTCTCTTCTCTTCTCTTCTCTTCTCTTCTCTTCTCTTCTCTTCTCTTCTCTTCTCTTCTCTTCTCTTCTCTTCTCTTCTCTTCTCTTCTCTTCTCTTCTCTTCTCTTCTCTTCTCTNTCTTCTCCCGCTGACAGTCCATGAAGTCAATAAAAACAACTCTCACACAATTCTGGAGTAAAGCAGACTCGTCAGGCAGTGCTGAATCGTTTGCTCTGTCTGGGTAGAACTCACTTTGGGATGTGAAGGTTGAAAATGACAACTTTGTAGTTTTCCAATCACGCTTTCAGTTTTAGATTTTAGCATTATACATTTTGGACTATAAATTTCGGGATTTAATTGAATCTTCTACCTGAATTTCCTGCCTCCAGAGGAGCAGGATGTGCTTGGTTCTGTCTTCCTGGAAATACTGTGGCTAAAATTTGTTCTGAAATTATCCATCCACCTCAACTTTTACTTGATGAACTGAGAATGTCCTGGAATGAACTGCTGAGGGCTTTGCCTCGGACCAGTGTTGACAAGCATCATCAGAGCTCTAATACCTCCCTCCACACACATCCCACAACCACACTCTGGTACCACAAGCTCTGTAAAAGCTTACTCATTCCAGAGGAGCTAAAATCAGCATCTCCATCACCAGAAAAGCCAAAATCCTCACATGGGACTGGGGCACAATCACAGCCCAATTTATTCTTTCTGGTGCAAAGACAGAAGATCCACAGGAAAGAGTGGCTGGAAGGGTGGAGTCTAATGCTACCAGATCATCTGCTGGCTTTATTTGAACAGATTTCTGTTCACTGTCCTTGTCAAAGACAATCAGTGGGGAAGGGGTGCTTTACCTTGGCTAAGGCATCGTAGGCAAGGCCGAGGATCCCGTGCCATTTAACCCCTGGCAGGAAGAAGTTCTCTGACTCAAGGATGGTGGCAATGTTGATGGTGTAGCTGCCATAGAGCCCTTTGGGCATGGTGATGACATCTGTGCCCAGCACTCCAGTCCAGCTGCCTTGGCTGTACTTCACTGTCACCTCAATCCCTTCAGATCTGTATGTGCTTGACCTTTAAAAGGAAAGGACACGCTGATGCACGGGCTGTTCATTTACAATGCAAGGCAATGGAATATATTCAAACTCAATTTTGCCCAGAGAGAGACAAAAAAAGTAAATTAAGTATGCAAAACATGCATTCATACTGCTTATAAAATCAGGGAAAAGCAGAAATTAAAAAACCCAGAACTCAAGGTCCCATTTTTATCCAGAAGCCATCAACAACTGAAATCTTCACCTTTTTTTTTTTAAATAAATAATCTAAGATATTATGTCAGCTAGTGCAGTGTCCCTGACTCAGACTGGTCCATAGGAGCAACTCTCTTCCTTCTCACAGGAGAAGGAATTTATTAAATAGCACTAGAAAATGGAAAGCTACTGAATTCAAATCTAAAATTGAAATGCCAAGCTAACTGAATAGCTGTAGACTAATACCTCATTAATATTCCTAAAAGATCCATTTTGGGTAAATTGGAAAATCGTTGTGAGTATCAGCAGTAAGACAGAGGTTTCCTAAATCTGCAGTTTGGCCTGTCTGTGAGGAAGTAAGGAGAATTTGAAATTATTAACAAATGATTCACTGACTTGGGGAAGAAAGGAACTAATATTTTCTAGTCTAGGGAAGCAAAGGCAAAGGAGCAGTTAAGTATGGCAAGGAAGGAACTGAATCCTGTTTAAAAGGCTTAACAAAAACATTCGTAAAAGCTTCAATAGATTTTTCATTTTAAAGACCTGTAATCCATGAGTATTGTAATCACATCCCACCCACATCTCTACTGAAGAGCTACAAAAGTTCTAAATCCCTCACAATTTATTTCGGATCCTCTCCTTGGCACACGGCTTCCCCTTTTGGAGAGACAGATGACCACACTCTGTTCATCTCAAGAGACTTTTCACAGCTTTTTGGAAAGTAAATTAAGGGGGAAAAAAGAGTGTAAAATAAATTTATAACAGCATCTTTGTATGTGTGTAGAATAATAGGAAGTGCAAGGGTTTATCAGGCGCAGACACTTGGATCAAACCAGCTTTAATCTAACAGCCTCATGAAGTGGCTTCACAGGCCCTGTGCTGAGCTCACCAGCACGAATTTGGGGTGATTTTCATTGTTATGAGGGACAACCTTCAGATGGCAACATGGACAAGTCCCATAATTCCAACACTTTCTCCTGAGGGACACTTTGGCCATATGGACCACGCAACTGACTCCTGCTAGGTGAGGAGGAGAAGCAGGCCAGGCTCTAACCCAAGCAGCTCTTGACACTCCCAAGACCCAACCCTTCAAGGGTTAACACCCAAGGCAGCAGAAATACATGAGATAATATTTCAAAATGCAGGAGTTGCAGAGGTACTGTTATTGCCTGCATCTGACCACTTCCACTGCTCCTGTGTAATCCTGCATTTGTGTGACATTTACACAAAGGAACATCTCTGCTCAGGCAGGGTCTTCAGAACACCTCTTTTAAAAAGTGCATTTTAAAAATCAAAATAGAGCCTGAATAATTAGCGGCGTAAGGGAAACTGGGGGGGCAGGAAATGAAAGGGAGAATAGAGGGTTCTTCATGTAGAAACAAGCGTCTGGCTGAGCAGCAGAAGAGGAAACATCTGAAATCAGAGAGAAAATTGAGTGCTGGGAGAATAAAGTGAAGCAAATCTGCAAATACAAGCAGTGCATGACCAGAACAGCAGCAGCACACAGCTCTTCTTCCATAAGCAGGAAGAGCCTGATGGATTGAGCCGTGGACCAGGACACAGGAAGACTGGATTCATTTTCCAGCACAGCTGGTGACCTTTCTGTGGAAAGGCAAGTCCCTTCCTCACCATTTGTGCCTCAGCTTCCCTTCCCCATCTGTAGAAATGGATATGAAAACACTCCCCTCATTTGTAAAGTTCACAAATGTCATATTGAAGACAAGACTTTATTACTTCCTTCAAGGAGCAAAATTGGTAACGTGGGAAGGGTTCTTGCAGTAAATTATATTCTGTTCTGCAAAACCACTTCCTGCCCTATCCTCTTGCAGGTGATTAGCCACTCTGGTTTTTTTTTCACTTTTCCACCTCACTGATCTAAAGGAAGAAAACTTTAGAGGTCAAAACTAGAGACTTGTTGTAATTCTTGGGCTGAGTGTTTTAAAACAAACACACAGCACAGAAAAGAAAACTACAAACAAGCTGTTTGGGTTGTGATGAGAAAAGAAGAAATTCACTTCTTCCAGCAGGACAAAGTGTATCTTAGCCAGAGGCAAGGAATAAGGTCTCCTAGATCATGGTGCTGTAGTAACACTACTCCCTTCTCCGTCTCCTTCCCACTCCTCTCTTCTCTCCAAAGCAGCTACCAAAAACCTGGTCCTCAAACCTCAAATGGATCTCGAGCCCCAGCTGAGCAAACCAGCAATGGGGTAATTTTCTCTTGCAGAGTTAATCCTCATTACCAGCACACAGCACAGAACAAAACACAACCAAAATCTCCTCTCTCACGTCACGATGCCTCTGCAGCAAGCTCAGCACGGCAACAGCAAATCCACCCCATGCAGGAAGCCCTGAGTAACACCGACCTCACCAAACAACTTTAAGACAAAGCAGACATGAAAATACAACAGAAATTATTGATTTCTAACCAAGAAGTCCCTAATCTAATCTGCAGGGCTTCCACAAGAAGTTTATAATTCACTCCAAAGCACAACCTGTACAGTGCACACAACCAACCTCGCAGGATCACACTGCAAAGGCAGCAGTTCCTTTTGTTTGATGGTGTATAACTTATTGTATTGCCTCAGTTTATTGCCCATATTTCTCTTACCTCCCTATCTCCTGGAAAGATCAACTCTTGAGCAGCTTGCTTTTGAACCTTCAGATGGTGAGGCAGTAGTACTCTTTATTTATTTACTGAAATAAAATTGAATACTGTTCCTGAATACTGAAAGCCCTGAGCACGTCAGATTTACATACTGCTGCAGAGCCATCACTGATCACTTGGGTTCAAGTGTAAAAATGCCTTTATAAGTCTGTTTAAGTAGCTCTTTTATCATAAGTAGAGTACTCAACAAAACTACTTGTTATTTTGAACAGCATGAGAAACAAACACCGTGATTTCTTTTCACTTCAGGACAAATCAGGTCATTTTGCAAAACCTTATACATCGTGGTGATTTACAGAGCATGATTATCACAGCAAACTCAGAGCTGTTCACAGCAAAGGTTTGTCAGAGCCACTCAAAAGCACAGGTTGTGAAAGAGTGCATGGCAACAGCTTTACTTGCTTTGTACAAAAAGAGACAGATAATTAAACAAGCAGGATTATATCATACAGATTATATGATGCACAACATCATTTAACAAGGTAGTTCTGGAATTGCTTCAGGAGAGCTCTTCCTGAAAAACACACTCTCTGGGTCCTTTGAAACACAGATAATGCCTTTCCCATGCACCCCCCTCAACTTCAGTAAAAAAAGAGTCATGCATTCAATTTCTGATTTTGATCATCTGAATAAAATTAAACTAAGAGTGTGGCATCAGGAAATTAAGACCCATCACTCTCTCCAACACAACATGCATATTTAAATAAGCACACATCTATAACTCATAACCCATTAATTTAACAAATTACTAATCTTTCTTTCCTCTTGTCTTCAACTTGCAGTTTAAGATGTCGGAAGCACTCCATGACAATATAGGGAAAAACTGCAGGAGTGATTACCAGATGAGAGGAAACCCCTTTATCTAATCTTAAGTGTTCCTCCTAGGAAGGAAGAAAAGTGCCCATAGGTTGTTTTTCTCATTTACACATGGGCAAAAGTCACTCTTGGGTAATTTTACAGATCCAGCTGATGTGATATCAATGCCTCTGTTCACCATCCCTGCAGAATCCTGACAATCAAGTGTGCTGGTTTGGACTGGGGATGGAGTTAATTTTCTTCACAGTAGCTAGCACAGGCTGTGTTTTGGATTTGTGCTGCAAACAGAGTTGAAATATAGAGAGAGATGTTTTTGTTACTGCTGAGCAGCTCTTGCACAGAGCCAAGGCCTTTTCTCCCTCTCACCCCACCCCACTACTGCCAGGCTTGGTGTGCACGAGAATTTGGGAGGGGACAGTGCCAGGACAGCTGACCCCAACTGACCCCAGGGATATCCCACACCATGGTGTTCATGCTCAGCAGGTACAGCTGGGGGAAGAAGGGGGAAATGCTTGGGGCTTTGGTGGGGGAGGGAGTGAGTGGCTGTGTGGGGTTGAGTTGCCATCAGGGTTTAAACCACAGTGTTCTGACTGCTGGGAAAAGTCTATCCTAAGGCCAGTCTCAAAAAGAGACAACCAGCAGCACCCAGGGAAGTAGAGGTGACTGGGCTCCACCTCCAGTCAAGAAGTCTCAAATAAGACCTCCTGGAATCTCTTTCCAAGGACAGCCATGCAGTCACAGACACTCAACAAGGAATTTCACAGGTGCACCACACCTGACCAATCTCACTGCCTTCTGCATCAAGACTGGATGCACAGATGAGGAGAACAGTGGCTGTAGCAAATCTTGGCTTCAGTCAGGCTTTGGACACCACCTCCCATGGCACTCCCATTTGGAAGCTGAGGATGTGGGGCTGAACAAACCAGCCACGGTGTGGGCTGAAGATGGGCTGCAGTCCTGGTTCCAAAGGAGACTCGTGACAAGCAGAGAGCCCCAGGGGTTTGTGAGTGGAGGAAAAACTGTTCCAAAGCCTGGAGAAAAGGAGGCTCAGGAGAGAATTTCTCACTCTTTACAAGTCCCTGGCAGGACACCAGGAGGAATTTCATCATGGCAAGAGTTGTTAAACACTGGAACAGGCTGCCCAGGGAGGTGGTGGACTCGTCCTCCCTGGAGGTGTCCAAGGAAGGCCTGGACGTGGCACTCAGTGCTCTGGGGACAAGGTGAGGAGCAGCGTCTTGGGTTGCAATGCAAGATGTAACCAAAACCATGTATTCTATCACCAGCTGTTAAAACCAGGTGGGGCAGAGTTCTTTATCTCTTCCAAAACCCATCCTCCCTCCAGGGGATATCTGCTGTTCATGGGCCATCGAGGCTCACTGCATGGCTGATAAAATTACATCATCCCATTGGGAGAAGCCCAGCATTCCCACCTGGATAGAACCTGAGATTCAGAACACAGCACAGCCTGTTTGCACTGGACTCCCAGAGGAAAACTGGACCCATCTCACCACCACTGGACCTTCAGAGGAAAACTACACTCTTCTACAGGATCATTGCTCCAACAGAACCACATCTGTCACTGCAGGAGGACTGGATTGGACTGCTCCCAACACCCTGACCAACAGGGTGTCAGGTTGTATTCTGGCTCTGTCAGTGGTTTTCTTTTTTGTTTGGTTGCTTTTTTGTACTACTACATTTTTATTTTAATTTTCCTATAAAGAACTGTTCTATTCCTGTTCCCATATCTTTGCCTGAGAGCCCCTTAATTTCAAAATTATAATAATTTGGAGGGAGGGGGTTTCCATTCTCCATTCCAAAGGAGGCTCCTGCCCTCCCTATCAGACACCTGTCTTTCCAAACCAAGACAAATGGTCACAGGTTGGACTCAATGGTCTTGGAGGTCTTTTCCAGCCTCAGGGATTCTGTGGTTCTGTGAAGGTCCTCACCAAGAACCTACATGAGGGACAGACTGCACACTCAGATTGGCATGGGATCTACATCAAAGGGAGTGGCTGACATGCTGACTGTCACAGCCACCAGTGACATTTTTTGAGGTTCAGGTTGGACAACAGGAAATATTTCCTCCCCAGGAGACTGTGGCACAACACAGGAACATTCTGCCTGGACAGGGCATGGATCCTCCATCCTCAGAGGTTTACAGGACATGGCTGGGCTCAGCTGTGGCTCACCTGCTCTGGTGACAGCCCCAGCTCATCTGGGGTGTGTGCTCAGTGACCTACAGAGCTTTCTTGCAACCAACGTTTTTTAAATATCTATCTGATTTCACTGGGGCCAAGAGTCCTCCAATTTATTTATTTAAATGTAGTTAAAGTATTTAAAATGGAAGAAGCACAGTGTCCCCAGGAGTCTGCCAATGTTTGTATTCTGAGCACACTGCAGGACTCCATCAGTGCAACCCAAACCAGGGACTGTTGCTGCAATTGCTCTGGACTGTAATGACTTGATTTTGAGTAATTTTACAAAGCACCCTTAACTAACTCTTCAGTGCCTGGACTTCAAGGTTTCATTACTAACCTTATATTAAAGCTCTCAAAACACTGTCTCCACTGAGAACGCCAATCAGAGGCTGTAACCTTCACATGATTTCAGTCTGTCTTTCTCCACACACAAGCTCTGCTGTTGCTGTTTCTAATGGTTTATGTTTCTGATGAGAGAGGCCTTGTCCTTCCAGCCTCAATAACATCAATTAAGAGACAAGGGAGAAAGAATGCTTGTGCTTTTAATTAAGTTTCCTCTAGCCACTGCCTATGGAAGGGGATAGCTGACTGGCATGGAAAAACCTGCAGTAGTGCAGAAATAGCTATCAAGTGCAAATTCTGGATTTTCCAGACCTGTATCATATCAGTGTGATGTGAAATATCTCAATTAACATCCCAATATATGACAGGAGGTGAGGCTACTCTAGTAAGCAGCATGGAAATAATAGATTTCCCTCCATTCCCAGTACATCTTAGTGGGAAAAAAAGTGTAAAACCCCATGTTAAAACACGGATGAGGTAGTGAGAAGGGTGATACTCCCCAGTTTCCCAGCACTCTCAGTATTTTTATCCATATGCTTCAGCTAAAGATAGACACTGCATTTTGGATAAGTTTACCTGAAATAATTGAAACTAGAAAAAGGCAGAAAGGAAGGAAGAAAAAGAGGAAGCGTGATTCAGACAGACAAAGCTTGGCTGTGATTAATCTCAGCTTATGCTAAACACAGCAAATTTAGTGCATAACAAACACCAGAACCAACAAGTTGCATTTTATAAATGAACCAGATTCATCAGGGTCTGTCCAGATCACTGACTGATTGAGGCCTGTGGCCAAACTAAACAACAAATCAGGTTTTGACTTAGTAATTTTGCTTCTGGATGAAATGTCAAGTAACTGATACAATTACCGGCTTTTAATTTTTGTTTTCAAACAAAGGCAAAGCATATTGAAACTTTTAATTCCTTGCAAGTCTATTCAGGTAAGAAATTGGCTGAAATTGCTGTGATTTTGCAAACGATTTTTACCCTGTAATCATCTTCTCTTTTCTCCAGTTCTAATTAGTGCTGCTGATGCTCACTCAGAGCTCAGCTGCACTGCCGTCAGCGGGGCTGTTCATGGTGTCAAGGCAGGGTTTTGCATCAGGCAAAGCCAAAATTCCCACCAGGCAGCCAACATCCCACTCCCACGGGATGTCACAGGAGCCCCAGGAGCTGCCTTATCATCCTGGCTTATGTGGAATTTTCAGAATCCAAAAGACGCCCCTAATTTCCACCATGGGGGCAGAACAGGTACTTACAGCTCGGGATTGAAGTAGGATGTGACATCAGGATCAGGCACACCTGCTACAGCAAAATTGCTGCTCCCAGTGTCAACCAGAATATTCAACTGCCAAAAACAACAACAACAAAAAAAAGGAGAGGTGATTTGCATATCCAATTAAACAAATGAACAACAACAACAAATCATTGCAGTTCTTGTCTAAACTACCTTCAGTTTTAAAGTCATGGTGAGCATTGCCCTGAGAAATAAATTTAGTGTCATTTTGGGGAAAGATATGCTGCTGCAGCCCATCCAAAACAGCTGATCAGGCTGAAATGCTTTAAAATAGTCCTGTTCCTGGAAGGGGGAAAACCCGCCAAGCCCACATTTGCACAGCAGATGAATTCCTGATCATCTCAAATTTCTTTTTGGCCCCAGCCCACATTTGCACAGCAGATGAATTCCTGATCATCTCAAATTTCTTTTGGCCCAAACCATCAGTCTTGGCAACCTGTCCAGAACACAGCTTGAATTATGGACTGCTCAAAGCCCTGTTTATCTTAGAGCTTGTGAGATGTCAAGGTGGGGCTGAGTGCAGGTCTGGACAGAAATAAGCAGAAACACGAAGCTGCCTCATGGACTGGAAAACAACAGGTGCAATGCCCAGCTCATCCTGAGCAGCAGCAACCTTCCACAGCCTTTACCACCTTTAAAAATGAGGACAGCAGATTTATTAACACTGTGATTGAAAGGTGGCCTAAGAGGGGGCCACTTGTTTGGTTAATTGGGAGGGTGATTTAGGCTGAAAATTGCCACAAGGACAAAATGGGACAGCTCCTTTCCCCATCTAGCTCAGGTAATCAGGCTGGTCCATCACAGCTGCACGATGGCAAAGCTGAAACTGCAGCCACATGCTGGAAAACTTCTTTCAATGAGACTTGGAAACTACATTAGGTACAGAGCCATAAAATGGTAAGTTTAAGTCAGTCAGAGACTCTACTGCTCCCGAAAGCAATGGTCACACTTTTCTCCTGCTCTTGGCTGGATGCTTCCCAGGCCTCCCTGGCAAAGCCACAGGGCTGTGATGCAAATCAAATCAGGTTCCTCACCTAGAGACACCAAAAAAAAATAGCACTCTGCCATATCACACAGCTGCTCAAACGGGTACGGTAGGAGCAGACACCAGAAAAGGGTGATTCCCTCCTTTTGTGACAACACGGTTCCAGATTGGCTTGAAACACCTGCTCCCCAGAAAAACATTAGAGAATTAAAAATTTTCCTGTAGGAGGGAGTGAGACATGAAGGTTTGGTTGCCCATGGCTTAAAGCCAGCTCAAACCAGCCCCTTTGGTAGTCCCTGTCACTCCTGAAGATGTGATGTAGCTTGGCATCTACAACAGGAAGGGAGAGAAGGATCAGGGAAACAAGTTTTTTATGTTGACAAAGGAAGTGGAGAAAAAGGGCTGAGCTCAGAAATGAGTGTAAACACAAAGGAGGATAAAGCATTTGAAAAAGATGTGCTGAATCCTTCTCTAATAAGACTGAGTGTAGACAAAAAGTGTGAGTCAATGTTTAAAAAACATCTTTGGTTTGCTCACAGAGGAGGAGGGAGGTGATGGTTACCCTTGTTTCACCCTTTTAATATAGTATGGGACTGAGGAACTCTGAAATTTAAACAAGAACACAAAACCAACCAGTAATTTCTGAGAATCTCTTCTGAACTGCAGGCACACTCTGTCATTGGTATTCCCAGCCCTAATCTTGCAGAAATTTTAAGACTAAAAAGAAACAAACCAACAACCTTAGCCAAGTGCCTCGCTGCATCCCAGATTTTAGATTAAGCAAAGACAATACATTAAAATTTATTTTGCAACCACACAAGCTAGACAGAGACATCTGAAAACAAAAGGACATCCACAAGTTCACTTGGCTCCAGAAGCTGAGGCTTTAAAAGAAAATAAGAACCTCTGAGGCACTGCAATAAAATCCAAAGTTTGCTACATACTTCATTTCAATGATATCAAAAGCCTAACATTTTTTCAACTACCTAACCAAGTACAAACTATTCATTTTCCCCCTTTCTCTGGCACAGAATTCATATTAAAAATAAACAACAAAGAGCAGCACGCAGAGTGTGTGTGCATCTATCAGGACCGAAAAAAATTGCCTCAAAGGGGTGCTTCAGGGCTTAAATTAATTAGCCTTTCGAGGTAGTCTGATGCTTGAGTAATGGGCATTATACATCAGCTGCATAAATACATGTAGGTGTTGCCTTAGCCTCAGTGATATGCATGGCAGTGTACACGGAGGAGGACTTGGGGGAAACAAGAAAAACCAAACAAACCAACCAAAACCAAACAAAAATCACTAAATATGACACATATGAAAGATATTTTACCCCCACACCTTAAATACGTTATCGTCACGGAATTCACAAACCATGGAAGGAAAGGGCGAATTTACTGCCCACAGGACGGAGCAAATCAAGATTTCCAGGAGAAAACAGATATCCCCCACAAAGAAAGAGGGAGAGCACAAAGCTGGCTAACCATGCAAGCTGCAGCCCACTCGGACACAGCAGAGCTCACATGACAGATGCTATTGAGGCTGACATTCTCTATCCACATCTTTGTGCATAATGAGATGCGGGCGGCCGGGGCAGACACTGATTTATTGTAGTGCTCACAATAGCGCCAGTGATTAGCAGCTCATTTCGGGCTGGGTATAACTTACTGAGTTCACTTTCTCTCCTGGCTACCCTTCGGGTCTGAATTTTCTTTAGTGCCTTCACGTCTCATTAAGGGCCACTTTCATGTTGTCTCCAGTGCTCCATTCCACGCTGCCTGCCGGGCTCAGGCAGCTGCTGGGGCAGATTTGGGCAAGTTCTGGAGAGTTACAAGGTGGCCACTGAAGGAGCCGTGGTCCAGGGCTGTCCACCCTGTCCTGTCTTATCCAGCCAAGGAGCTGTTGGAACGCTGGGCTCTGAGAATTTCATGTTTTCTGTGCTGACACTGACCCCCATGCAAACACTGCATTTGGCCTGAGGCCATGGAGAAGGCTCCCAAAACTGAGTGACAGCACCGGGATTATGGGTGTGTAGTTTGAATAGAAGTGTGTGTTATCACATAGTGGAAAACCTAGAGTTTAAGGTTTTTGAATATAGTAACACATATATAAAGCAAAATGGAGGTTTTAGGGGGGAGGCCAGTCCTTTTTCACCTTCTTCTTCATGGGTCTGGGTGGTATTTTGTAACTGGGTAGAAAAGTCCACATTGTGGGCCATGGGTGTTTGGTTATTGGGTTAAAAGTAAAAATCATTTAGGTGTCATTTCTTAATTGGACAATTTACGTTTAAAAAATCTTGTAGAGAGAGATATGGGGGCTGTTTTTTGTTTGTTACCTAGAAGTGCTGTAGAACTCACAGTTTGTGAGACGGTAATAGAGATAAGAATTAATAAACATCTCGGTCTGAGAAATACCATCTCTTGAGCATTTAATCCTCACCCTGCAAAAAAGAAGATAAAACACAACAGAGAGCAGCCCCTGTTAAGAAGGACTTGGGGGTGCTTGGGTGGGTGAGAGGTTGGGCATGTCCCAGCAATGTCAGCTTGCATCCCAGAAAGCCAAAAGTGTCCTTGGCGGCACCAAAAGCAGCGTGGGCAGAGGTGAGGGATCTGCCCCTGATACCTTGAGTTTTAGCTTTCCTGTTTTTCAGTTTCTGCTGCCTTTGGGTGTAGTTCTGAGCCTCATATTCAGTGCTGGTAAGCTCTAAGTGGTTAGACAAAACAAATCCTTTTCCTGATTGAAGACCAAGGACAACTTTCAGGCCCAAAAGGACAAACAAGGGNGGAGGAAAGGCTGGCACAGCTGGGATTGTTCAGCCTGGAGAGGAGAAGCTTTGGGCTGAGCTCAGGGTGGCCTTGCAGGGCCTGAAGGAGCCCCAGGAAAGCTGGAGAGAGACAATTGCCAAGGGCTTCAGGGACAGGACACAGGGAATGGCTTCAAAATGAGAGAGTGGCTTAGATTAAATATTATCATTAAAACCAATATTATCATTAAAACCAATAAAAAATACCTTCCTTTTGGAAGAAGCAAAGCCTTTTTTGGGATTTTTTTTTTTTTTGGTGGTTTCCAAGTTTAATTTCAGACCTACACAACAGACACTGAGAGCAAATGCACTAAATTTTTTCTTTCCCCTGAAGGTCACCTTAACCACAGCTGTGGGACATGAAATCTGCTCCTAGTAAAGTACCTGGAGATTATTTTGCTGTCTGCATTTCCCATATGCAAATAGTGTTGTTATTATTAACAGGAGGCTCATAAAGATCCCTATTTTACAGTAAGCAAGACAGGAACATCCACCTCTGCCATGACAAACTCACAGGGGGAATCTGACGCTATCTATATGCCATAAATTTGTGGTTATAAAGAGAAGCAAATCCAAACATGTTTACTGAAAGTCATGAACAATGAAAGCAGAAGTCTCAGAGGTCATGCATTTTACATTTTTTCTACTCTGAAGGGGCAGAGACACTAAAAAAATCCCCAGTCCTAATGATTTCTTTCAACTGGAAGTCAAACACTTTGTCAATACTTCACGGATCCCTTAAACTTCCCAGTGCTTGATTCAGCGCCAGCATCAAATATCACTTACTGCATGCTAGGCAGCTTCAATAATTTAACTTACCACTATGTCCTTAACATTTTTAAGCCTTCCATTGCTAAATATTGCTGTATTTTCCTATCAGAAAAAAACCCCAAAAATTGATGTATTATTTTTTTTCACTCAGAAAAGCTTTGGTTCAGGCACCTGCCCTGGTACAGCAGGTGATGTCAATATGACACATCCACACTAGACTGGTTGTTATTCATGCCTCATTTAACTGCCTGGCGTAAAACAATTTGCAGTTATCCACCATGCGTTCAGAAAGTGACTTCCTTCACATTTTCTAGGGAAAGTGAGAGCAGCAATCATTCATTTTTCGTTGCATAGAGGTTTGTTGTATCCCTCAGCTGGGACAGAAGTTTTCTCTGTTCTGGCACACACCCTGCTCAGATTTTGTAGAAGTTTCTCTTCTCTGTTTTAGTTTGAGGCTGGGAGGTTTTGGTCACTTCCAGAAAAATATACAAAACAAATCCCACAGGCTGAAAGTGCAAAATGGATTTCTTTGAAGCAGCTGTCTGCATGATTAAGCATCCACAGCCTTTTCCAGGTGTGGAATCCCAGGGCTTGCCTGCAAATCTGTTGCTTTTGATGTGATTCCCTGGGTCACCCACAGCGAACTAGGGATACTCTTCATCCCCACTAAAAGACTGGTCCATAGAAAAATCTACTGTATTCTTTTTTTAAAAAAAATTCAATCCTTTTAGGTCAAGCAATAAAGTTCCACCACTGGACAGGATTTTTACAACTGAAAGGAGGTTGGAGTGAGTTGATGTCAGTCTTTTCTCACAGATAACAAGTGACAGGATGAGGGGGAATGGCCTCAAGTTGCACCAGGGGAGGTTTAGCCTGGATATAAGGGAAAAAATTTTCCTCAGAAACTGTTGTAAAGCACTTGACCACACTGACCAGGGAAGTCATCATCCCTGGAATTGTTAAAAAAAATGTGGATATGGCACCTGAGAACATTGTTTATTGGTGAGCATGGTGGTGGTGCTGGGTTGACGGTTGGACTTGATCTGAAAGGTCTTTCCCAGCCTTAACTATTCCATGATTCTGTAAGGAACCAGAATACAAAAATGTATTTGGCTCTTCATTCCTGCTTTAGCTGAAGCATAGGGAGTGGGGAAAAAAAAAAAAAAGGAATAGGATTTGCACACACAAGGCCATAAATACACTAAACAATCTCATTCAGCCTCACATTTACTCTGGGGTTCACTCAAAACTTTAATGATAATTGATAGTTTCCTTCACAAGGAGGCTGGCCCTGTTAGAACTTGTAGAATCACAGAATGGTTTGGGTTGGAAAGGCCCACAAACCCCATCCAGTCCCACCTCTGCCATGGTAGGGGCACCTTCCACTGTCCCAGGCTGCTCCAAGCCCCAGTGTCCAACCTGGCCTTGGACACCTCCAGGGATCCAGGGGCAGCCACAGCTGTTCTGAGCACCCTGTGCCAGGGCCTCACAACCCTCCTAAAGGAAGAATTTTTTTTCTAATATCTCATCTAAACCTACTCTCTTTCAGCAATGATATCTCTTTTCATGATGAAAACTACAAGCCATCACGCCTCCTCTGGGATTTTAACTCGACCCAAGGGCACCCCTTTCTTTTCCCTTTTTGCTTGTCCTCAGTAAAGAGCACAACCATTCCGTACCAGTAACATTCATGTGCCACTCAAAATCTTGTCCTGCTGTGCTTTCATGATTTCTCCCAAAGCACCCACTTAAAATAGGGCTTGGAATTCTACTCTGCTTGCTGGAGCATGCCACACAGTGAGCTATGACAAAGTAAAAAAGTTTTTATCCCCATGCAGAGACCAGAAATAGGAATCATCCCATTACCTGCTCAGGAGCTGTTACCACACATCACAACGTACATGTAGAAGTCCACCCCATCTCACCCCTGAGCTTGTACCATCTCTTAATTCTCTTTCTTATTTTGTCGCACACATAATAAACCCTCCAGAGAATAATCTGCTAGACAGTGCTTAAAGAAATAAAAAGGGGGTTCAAAAAAGTGCTGCTTCTTGTTAGGGATTAGCAGCTAGAAATCATTTGGGTAACAGCTCTTCTTTTTCAAGCTGGTTAATAGATAGGAAAATTAGTTGGCAATTTAAATGCTGCCTCATTTAACACAACGATTCCTAATTACATTATCAGCCCATCTGGCAAGAATTGCTAACAACCATCACACAGAAAAGAAAACACCAATAACTATATGCTGTGTTTGCCCACAGTTATTACGTGTTATTATTGGCACTGACTGTCAGTCAGGTTATTTCAGCAATTTGTTTCTACAAATTAGAAATGTTACAATATACAGTGGCTTTTTAAGCACAGACATGCTGTATGGGTTTTTTTCTCCCCAGTGTTACTTAGAGTTAGCATTAAACAGCCTACTTTCTAATAAAAAAAAGTATCAGAAGGCTAGGCTTTAATATAGATTCTTCATCTGTTCCTCTGAAGATGCAGAAATAAAAGCAATTTAAAAGATGAGTTAAGAGAAATTTTTGGAAACATTTCTCGATGTAGAGGACTGCAAAGTCAGACATAAACTTGAAAAGTCTCCACAAAGACAGATTTCTGCTTGCAGAATAACATGTACTTTGTTTAAAAGGTAAGACTGAAAACAAAAATAGGTGAATGAGTTGGACTAGCACACTGCCCCTGAACACTGGGGCAGGGATGGACTCTCCCATTTCTCACTGCTCACAAGCAGTCCCTGCATTAGAGGAACACCTCACAAACATCTCACCCCAAAGCCAAATGAGTCTCTGCAGCTTGGATGGAATCATACTTCACCCTGGAGGAGAAGGAGAAGGAAGGCAGACCCACAACTTACAAAAAGCCCAGGAGAAGTAACTCCAGTGTTGCCCTGAATGAGGTCACCTCATCACAGAAAACAGATCCATCTACTCCTACCTCCAAAAAACTCCTCCCATGGTCACAAGAAGGGTTCACCCATGCAGCCAAGATAAGAGAGGCGTTGTGAGGGAAGAGAAAAAAAGAATGAGATTAATTTTCTAATGATGTTTGTTCAGCAGGTGGTGCCCACATTTTGCTGCAGCTCCGGGGATGCAAAGGAAGGTGATTTATTGCTGCACGAAAACGTGGGCAAACCAGAAGGTCAAGTTTATCACCAAAGATAATTCCTGCTTTCACAACAACAGAAGTCTGTCACAGAAACTGTGCTGTGTTTGTAGTCTGGGGAATTAACAGGAGAACAAGGGGCAGCAGCAGACCAAGCTCTCCAGCGGGTGTTTGGCCTTTGCTTCCAAACTCCATTCCCCTCACTCCATTCCCAGATGGTGCCAGGACCTGGGATTTACATTTACTACCTTCACATCCACTCTCTTCCCCAGCCACTTAAAACATCTATTCCCAAACTCTCACACCCTCACTGGGCCCAGCAGAAGACCAAGAGTTTCTCCCCTCAATCTCTCCATGATCTGTGCTGCTAGACTTGGAAGGAACATTTCTTTTTTCCTGCCTGAAAAGCAATAATCTCTTTCTTTGCCAGAAGATTACAAAGTACTATCTGGATTAGCCAATCTATCCGTGCTTAAGAGCACTGCATGCTTCTGTAGTGGGGATTTGTATAAAAAACACAAATGCTAAAATGACAGATTGCTCTGAAGTATAAACTTGCTAAACTAAATTGTGAGTTGAAATATGAGCATCTGACTGGGGGACTGATGAATAGTCATTTTGAAGAAAAATATTACAGGAAGTGCTTTATATATATTATCATTTTGACAATAAGGGAAGGCTATTATGGTTTAAAGACAAAAAAAATAGTCAGCCAATCAATCCTGGTAACAAAACAAAATATCTATTCTTCATTTCTACGCTCTCCTTCCTGCCAATGCCCTCGGTTCCCTAAACATTAGCATTCTTTCTGCACATGCCATCTCATGTGCTATCTTATTTTTCAGGCTGAAATTTATTTGCTGTGTCTAGATTTATCATACAACACATCCATCCTATTCATGCTATATGAACATGCTTTGCTGTTGAACATGAGCCATTACTTGCTTATCTTAGAGCTGTGTGAATCGTAGCAATTTTGTCTCGTTGCCTTTTCAGAAAAGATTAACCTTTCTTCCCTCTTTTTTATTCCCCCTCCCCAGATACCAGTCTCTCCCCCACCTCACACCCTATAACAGACAAAACCAGGTGTGTGAAGCAATCCTGTACTTCACATAAACCAGCTGCAGCTGAAGTCATGCTCTGCTCTAAGCACTGGGTTTTAAGGAAAATCTGGACTAATTAGAGAGTAACAACAATAATCTAGAGGTCTAGAAAAGAAATCACCTTGTAAATAAGCCTTGACAGGCTTTAAATGCCTTGAGAAGATGAAGGAAAAGTGTGATAAGTCTTTTAACAGATGTAGGGGTGCCACAGAGACCCCCAGGGAGCCAAACCTTTCAGAAGGAAGGGGCTGCACGGGAGCCAAGAGGTGCCTTCATCAGCCTTCCCCAGGGTAGCCACCAACACTCAGCCACCAGCAGCGTTAGTGCCTACTGAGAGCAGCAGAAATCCTCCCAAAGCTGAGTGAGGAAATCTGTGTACTTGCTGTGCTTGTACCACACACGTTCTTGAGTGGAAAGATAATGAGGGCCTAGATAAATGGAGGATTAAAAAACCCCCACAAACACTCTGAAATTCGAGAGCAAACGCATGAGACATCAGCTATTTGCGCTTAAGTGCACACAATGCTCTTGTTAAATCCAAAAGCCTGTTTCCACCTGTTAGTAGGTGTAAAGGAACTAAATTAATCAATTTTCTGGTAATTACAGCACAGCACTGACGAGACAGGGAGGCTGTAAGCCAAATGCCACTGGGAGCAACTCTCACATTTAACTGCAAGCCTCGAGAGGAATCCCAGTGCCCACGCAGCCTTGGTTTAGAGACAGGCTAAGTCTAAGCCCTGTGCCATGTCCTAAATTAGCAAGAGTCTCATCCAGAGCTCAGCCCTCCCTCCCTGGAGAACTGGGTGACTTAAGGTGCTGGAGAGACAGCTCTCAATTAATAATTCCATAGCTAAAAAGAGCTTAACTCTTGGAGATGTGCTTGTGAATGGCATCACCCATCTCAGAGGCTCCTTCTCAGCATAAAACTCTTTCTCCCTCGGAAGCCACAGAGTGCCACCACCACAGGGCAGACCTGCTGGGCAGTGTCCAGCAGGATTTTGAGCTCTTTGGGACAATGGCCAGCCACAACAGATGGAGCTAAGGATGCTGCAGGAGAACCTGAGGAGGGGGAGGACTCCCAGCTCCACAGTAAACAGGGCTCTGTCTGAGGTTAAATGTCTGCTGAGGCTGTTCTGCTCACCAGCACTACCTAGGGCATGATCTTTCTGAAAAGTGTAATCATGTCAAAGAATTTTACAGGTTGGGCTTTTAAAACAGCGTCAAACAAAAAAAAAAGAAAAAAAAAAAGGAGAAATCATGCTACTACACTACCTTTCAGAATACAATATTAAGGAGGAGGTTTTGCCCTTTTTTTTTCCCCCTTGGGTTAAGGAAATGAAATCAGTAAGCCTACATTAATGTATTATACCCAGTGAATGATTACAGTTAGAAGCTGCGTTCAGTTCAGAATTTCAATTTTCCGAGGCTTTTGCTCTCCAAAATTAGCTTCCAATTTATTTTGTCAGGTCATTCTTTTCTTTTCCTCTATCGCTCACTAGACTCGGCGAAACTGCTGTCAAACAATAATAATAAAAAAAAGGGCATTTTTAACTCTTCTTCTCTACCTAGCTTTAGAAGTCCTGCAGTACAAAAAAAAATACAAAAGCTTGTTTGGAAACTAAATCAACAACCCTCCAACTGCAGCAAGACCAAAACAGTTTTATGCATATGTACAGAGCCAAGCCATGCCAGGCAAACTCAAGAAGGCTTGAAGTGACTAATCTTTAAAACTTCCTCACCCTGTAGGTGAGTCATTGCCCATGTTTACTGTGCCATCTGGAAATAACAAAATTCATCAGGGGAATGAAGCCCATTCCTAACGTTCTTGAGCTTAGGCTAGGAGGCATCCCTAGCCTCAGGAGCACTGCTGTGTTTTTGGTAATCTCCTTTCTGCCAAAGACACCACAGCCCCCTTGTCCTTCAGCAGCAGGCAGAAACCCTGCAGGAGAGGTTCAGTCCCACTCCTGCATTCCTCCCTTCTTTCAAAGGTCTCCCTCACACCAAAGATCTGAACTTCAGACTCAATTTTAAATAAGATCCCGGCTTTCAATTGCACTGGAGATGTGAAACCAAGTGCCAAAGCTGCTCCTTCTGTACTTAAGAAGGGTTTTTTTTGTTGTGTTTTGTGTTGTTTTTTAGAGAGACAATTTACAAGAACATGGGGAGTGGCTTCAAAATGAAAGAGAGTAGGGCTAGGTGGGATATTAGGGAAAACTTCTTCCCTGTGAGGGTGGGCAGGCCCTGCCACAGGGTGCCCAGAGCAGCTGTGGCTGCCCCTGGATCCCTGGAGGTGTCCAAGACCAACTTGGACACTGGGGCTTGGAGCAGCCTGGGACAGTGGAAGGTGTCCCTGCCATAGCAGGGGTGGAACTGGATGATCTTGAAGTTCTCTTCCAACCCAAGCCATTCTATAATTCTATTATTTCAAGGCAATGAATAACTTTGAAAAAAAGGCTGTATTTTGGAGGCAAATAAAAAGAAAATGAAACTCACGGGAGAGCTGTGGGAAAAATCAGATTTTTCAGAAGGCTGAACGCCAGGTCTGATCTCTTACCTCTCCTCCCCCTTTCACCTCATTCTTGTAGTGACATGACTCTTTCCAGTTTTTTTTCCCCCCTCCTCTGTCAAGATGTTAGTTTTGGAGATGAGTGTTTGTTAGCAAAGGTTTTTCAAAGCCTGGAGAGCTGAGGAGGAGAGGTGAAAGCAGGACACTCCTGACTCATCAGGTCTATCCGTTCTCCCTGGAATGAGCTCTTCCCAGCAGCACTTCCATACCCACACTGTGGGGCACCACTCATTAGAGCATCCTTCTGGCTGCACTTCCTGCCCACTTTCAGGAATTCCTCCTTATGTCTTCTTAGTGCTTCTCTTCAAGGACACGGAATGCTAAGAGACATTTTCCAGTCTGTTCTCCCAAAACGCTGTAACAAACCCAAAGAGCACAAGATTTCCCTGGGTTTGTGTTGGAACCCTGGGCACTGAGAATTTCAGGCTTTCTGTGCTGACAGGCACTGACCCCCAAGCAAACACTGCATTTGGCCTGAGGCCGTGGAAAAGGCTCCCAAAATTGAGTGACAGCACTGGGATCATGGGTGTGTACTTGGAATAGAAGTGTGTAATATCACAGGGTGGAAAACCTAGAGTTTAAGAGTATGGTAATATATATATAAAGCAAGATGGAGGTTTTAGGGCATAGGCTAAGTCCTTTTGCACCTTCTTCTTCATGGTTTGGGTGGTATTTTGTAATTGGGTAGAAAAGTCCACATTGCGGGCCATGGGTGTTTGGTTATTGGGTTAAAAGTAAAAATAATTTAAGTGTCATTTTATAACTGGACAGTTTGTGCTTAAAAGACCTTGGAAAGAGACAGAGACAGAGCCATTTTTTCACTTTGTTAGCTAGAACTCACAACTTGTGAGACTGTAACATAGATAAGATTTAATAAACATCTGAGTCCAAACATGAACTGCATCTCTCGAGTGTTTAATCCCAGTCCTAACAACAGAAAAGAAAAGAAAAACCCACAGGTTTTCTCTCTCCACACACCACAACAGTGAAGCAACCAAGCTTCCCAAAACATAGAAGTCAATGGATATGATGCCATGGGAACATCCAGCTTGCTGCTTGAGACAAGTTCAGGGCTCTGAAAGCAGCCTGTCCCTCCCGGAGGCCAGGAAAGTACAGACGTTCCCATGTTCACCCAGTGAGATCCCTGGATTAGCCAGGATTGTTGGGTATGGAGAGGTAAACAAGCACACACCTTGGAAAGCCAGCTCTGAACTCCCTGTACTTCAAGGCATGACCTCTGCTATAAAAATGCCATGACTTGCTCTTCAAGTTGCCTGATTTGCAGCACTGCCAGATTTTATTTAACACAATATCTGGGTTGTGTCAGCCTGAGGAGTTGAAAAGGGTAATCCCACCCTCTTAAACTACCTTGAACCACCTCTTCCTCACCTGTCATAGCAGCTCCCACCTCTTTCCTCCCTTTCCCCCAGGAACAGCCACCATCCCACACTTTAACACACCTGCTGGGCTGGTAGGATGGCAAAGGGACATGACTGGATCTGCCAGCGCAGGCAAGGGAAGGGAAGCAGGGAAATATCAGGATAAAACTCACGAGTTCTTCTGTGTCAGGCACCAAGACTGGAATTTGGCTATTCTGATCGTGTTTCCTGCTAGAAAAGTTGTGCCACACCTCTGGGGAAAAAGTCTAGGGCCAGGCAGCTTCCCACTGCTCCGTGCCATCTTTGGTGGCCACAGGAATGTGCACAGGCAGTCCCAGGTCTCAGAGCACAAACAAGGTGATGCAACTCCAGTGGTTTTATTTCCCTGGCAATTAATAAAGGGAATACAACACATGGAAGGCTTTTGCTCCCCATTGCACCTGACCTATTTAGGATATTGCCAAGCAGAGTTTGATTGTCATCAAGGGTGTTCCTTGGAATTATACAAAGGAGTTCAAAGGCACAAACAGAAAACAGCTTTATATTCCATACTATCAGAAAGGACTATTTGATTGGGGGGAAAAAAAAGAAAAGGAAAAAAAGCTGTTAAGCAATGTCGTAATGATGTGTTTGATTTATTAAAAATAAGAATCAAGCTTTTTATTAATATTTGTTCTAATGTTTTTACTTAAAAATTTGGCAGGAGAATTTAAAAGGCGGTTTTGATTCTGAAGTGAAATAAGATATGCTTTAAAAAAAAAAAAATCCCTTTTTTGAAAGCAACACGGTTCTTTCCATGCTTTTGGAGTAGTTTATTTCTCTCTCTCCTTCTCAAACATTCATACTTTACTCTTTCCCCTGGCTAATACTGGAGAGGCAGCAGCTCTGGGAAATGAACCAGCTTTGCCCGTGGCTCATACATCATCACAATTGTTAACCAAGTTCCACTATAAAAATCTTGATTACACAGGAGAACACAGAGGCATGCAGGAACACAGCTTCGTTTCCAGATACCAGATTGAGTTTGTAGGGCAGGAAGTTAAAGGACTTTGTTATGCTTTCGGGCTGATAAAGCCTGCCAGGACACACCATAACAGCACACGTCAGACAGCTCCCTACAATCCATTCCTCCACACAGCAACAATTCCAGTGTAGGAACGAGCTTCCTTCTACTCTGGCCAGGGGTTACATCCCTCTGTGTGATGGGAGCTGGAATTTGATGAACTTGAAGGTCCTTTTGGACCCAAACCATTCTATTCATACCACAGGAGCTGATGATGCTCAGGGCCCTGGAATTGTGGAATTTTGCCTACCAGCAACAGCAAATGCTGTTGTGCTCATCTGCCATGGAGACAAGCTCCCAAACCTGGGCAGAAAGCTGCAGGTGGCACCCAGTGGCATCTGGTCACTTGCCAATGACCAAAGGTCATTCAAGGTAAACCTGGAGGCTCAGCAGAGTGCAAATGCAAGTTAATTTTAGCTGGAACCTGTAGCACACACCAGTGTTCATAACCACAGCTCCTGAGAAATTTTGTGAACTTTCCCTATTCCCCTGTTTATCTCAGCAGTTCAAATGCAAAAATCTGGCACTTTGGATCATGTGAAATGTTTGTGTTATTCCCTGAAGGACTTTGCTTCTGAGAAGTAAAGAGAAGATTATTCTCTAACAGTTAAGCTGAAGCACTGTGACTGCATCAGATGTTACATTGCTCCAGCAGCTCCCAGACTTTTGGGAAGTGTGGGCACCTTTGAACTCCCCTGTCTTATTTGCAACCCGAGAGTCACTGAGAAGAAAAACGAATGAATTAAATAAAAATCTCTTTAGTCACCAAATAGGTAGGATTGATGAATCACTTTCTGGCACGCCTCACACTTCACTCTTTCCTGTAGCAGACATCTACCAGGCAGCACAGTGAATAAAAGCACAGCCTTTCCAAACCAAGCAGCACGGTAATACTGCCCTGAAGAGCTCAAGCTCTGGCTTGAATCATCGAATCATGGAATCATGGAATGGTTTGGGATGGGAGGGACCTCAAAAATCATCTCGTTCCAACCCTCTGCCATGGGCAGGGAACCTTCCACTAGACCAGGTTGCTAAAAGCCCCATCCAACCTGGCCTTGAAAAGATGCCACAACTGTTAATTTCTTGGACGGCAGACACTGACAGACAAGGTTTCTGTATCAACAGGTATCATAATGGAATTCTGGAAGTAAAGTTTCCATTTACACAGAAAAAAAAAAAAAAGTGAGGAAAAAACCTCCCTCGAGATTTCATGAAGTCACAGTTTTTCAAAACAGATCCAAATCCTGCAGTCAAAACAAAACACCCCAGTATTTTATTTTCTATGCCAAAACTATTGCTGCCAGTGGCATTCTTCAAATTCTTTTCTTCCCAAACGCCACAATAAAATTTTCCAGTTGGCACGTGCAGGACCCAAGCTTCCATATGATGACAAAGCAGGGAAGCCTTTTGTTCCTGTAGAAACCCCAAATCCTGATCTTCTCTGACATGAAGCTTCTTATGGAAGCAAAGTAGGAAGCAGAAAGAGCTTGGATGGTGAAAAAATTCTCGCATCTGACCCTGACCTGAGCCTGAGCACTAGGTGGGCTCCAAGGAGCTCTTCTAAGAGCCACTCTCACAGGCAGATCCACTCACAAATATCAAGGAATAATCCGAGAGATGGCTGCCAAAAGCATCCAATTATTTTTCCCCTGTCAAATGGCAGGAGCTGGCCTTTAATCCCTCCCTCAAGTGGAAAGGGTGACTCTCAGTTCTTGAGTTGCCTTGTGTTTTTCTTTAAAGCAAAAATGCCAGTTTTGAAGTTTGGGATCCCTAAGGATGGATTCTTCTCTGTATTTAGGGAGGAGAAGCTTATCAAGTGTTACGGCAGCATTAATACCTTTCCTCTTTTCAAATAAGACCAGACTAGGATGTGAGACCAGCATTTTCCCTGAACACATGCAATCAAGCTTAACAGCAGTTTTTGCTAGTAAATAGGTACAAAAATAAGCCAAGCATAAAGCTAAATAAAATCAACTAATTTTAGTACTCACAAGCTGAGCAAAGAGGACAAAATCTACAAGTAATTTGTTTTTCACAATATCGAATTATTAGTAAGCAGCAGTGAGGGGGGAAAAGGTTTACAGAGTGCAATTACTGTCTTAACAGATTTCCTTCAAAAGAGCTTAATTATGACACATTAATTGTATTCAGTGAATTGTAATTTTCACTCGAATAAGATCTGTTTTCCCCATCTAGCTTGTTTTCCTCCAATTCCCTCCCCATGACACCACACAGGTTTCATCTGCTAGAGAAGGACTCCGACAAAAAAACCCAAAATAAAAGTCTAGAACATTCGTGCCCAGCTGCCCTCCCTGTAAAATACTCTTAGACATAAGAAAGGCAGCAAGGGCAGTAGGAAGGACAAGCAAAACGAAGAATGAGGGAAGAACTCTGAGGGAGGAGTGAGAACAGGGGGGAAAAGGTGCTATTTCATCAGCCTTTGGCAAAAGAGGGAGCAAATATTTACTCTGGCCCGAGGCTTTCTGAAGGCTCCGGGGCTGACTTTGCAACGTGGCCGAAAGTCCATCAGGCACCCACTCCTGGAGCAGGGCTGCTGAACCGGCTGGGCAAACTTTCACCCTGAGGGGGAGAGGTTTTCAGAGCTCCTTGGGGAGGCTCTCAGGGGATCCCAGGCTGCTGCATCCCTCGCTGCGCCGCAGGTGCCACCGCAGTGAAACCAGAGCTGGGGGGTTGCTGCAGACTCGAGCTCCCTCAGCAGTGGAGCAGCTCTCTGAGTGTTTCAAGTGGAGGGAAAAGCACAGTGGGTTGCTCTTGCTGAGGTTCTCCTCTCAGAGAGGAGAACCTCAGTTACCAGCCCCAGTGAGCCGGGTCCTGCCAGCCCAGCTCCTTAACACCGCGATCCAGTCGTGTGGCGGGCAGTGATGGAGGCATGTACAAAAAGGAAAGCAAGATCTATCTAGTCCTGGGCTGCTTGAAGTGCTTTGAAGGGCACTGAGCTGATGGATACAAATTCAGGTGTAAAAGTGACCTTAGAACATGTTCCATGTTTGCTTCATCAGCTTGGATCCACCAAGCAAACCCAGGCTGGAAATCAGCAAGAGGTAGGACAGGACTGTCAATAGCAGGAAAAAACACTTCTTTTTTAAGGCAGCTGAGAGCTGCCTCCTTTACTTTGAAGATTTGATCTGAAGCCCTAATCTATGCTGAAATAGAAGCAACAGGTTCCTTCACTTATTTACACAAGTTGTTTGTTGATTAAATCTGTATTTTGCAGGCAGTAGGAAAAGGGGGAGAGAGGTCTGTCCGACCCGTGCTGGAGAGGCACACATGGGAGCCATTGTAGCAGCTTCCTTTTTCAAACAGAGCTGTGCTTGACAGTGACCAGACAACACTTCAGGTCACACTCGTTTCACTTATACTGAGTGAGGAAATTTCAAAGATAATGATATGTGGAGGCAATGTAATAGCTAAGGTGTCCTCACATACTCGAAAGTCGTAAGTGCTCTTCAAGAAAATGAAGACCCCTGCAAGGTGTAATAGCTTTTAAATCAGTCTTGCCAGATGCAATCCCCAGAGCTCACAGTCCTCTAGTTAGAAAGGGGCGGGGGGGGGGG